>JADRCD010238951.1:3607-36644 GCA_019843815.1 Montemys delectorum
AGAGAGAGAGAGAGAGAGAGAGAGAGAGAGAGAGAGAGACCTGGAAAGCCATGCTGCAGTGTGATCTCCTCATCCCATTGTTGAGAAGCAACCATGTCACCTGGATGTCCTTTGCCTCCATGATCACTCAACTCTGAGTATACCCTGTGCTATGTTTCAGGCCAGCAATGGGGTCTCAATGACCCATGTATTCAAGACTAGACCAAGAAAAGAAGGAAATAAACATATAAAGGACATTCTGTGTCTTGTCATCAGAGAATCAAAAGTGAAACAATAACAGGTACGCCTTAGTCAAGGTTTTTATTACTGTAGTGAAACACCATGACCAAAAAGCAAGTTGGGGAGGAAAGGGTTTATTTGTATTATACTTCCAGATCACAATCCATCATTGGAGGAAGTTAAGACAGGAACTCAAGCAGGAGTTCCTTGAGAACTCCTGGAACCTAGAGGCAGGAGCCAATGCAGAGGCCATGGAGGGATGCTGCTTACTGGGTTGCTCATCATGGCTTGCTCAACCTTATTTCTTGTAGAACCTAGAACCATCAGCGCAAGGATGGCACCACTTACCATGAGCTAGGCCCTCCTCCACTGATCACTAATTGAGAAAATGCCTTAGAGCTGGATCTCAGGGAGGCATTTTCTCAATGGAGGCTCCTTTTTCTCTGATAACTCTGACACACAAAGCCAGCCAGAACAGAGTAGCACTGCACTCCCCTTCTAACCTCTAAGTCATAATGCTGGCAACAAGTACTGGCAGCTATGCTGAGCCAAAGGGATGCCCATGAATTGGTGCTGGGAATGCAAAATGACTCAAGAGTTTTGGAAGACAAATGAGCAGTTTCTTTTTTTCTTTTTTTTTTTTTTTTTGGTTTTTTGAGACAGGGTTTCTCTGTGTAGCCCTGGCTGTCCTGGAACTCACTCTGTAGACCAGGCTGGCCTTGAACTCAGAAATCCACCTGCCTCTGCCTCCCAAGTGCTGGGATTAAAGGCCTGTGCCACCACCGCCCGGCTTGAGCAGTTTCTTATAAAAGTAAATACAACCAAACATACTACATGAACCAGAAGTCATGCTCCTTTATATCAAAGGAATTGAAAACATCTGTCCAGCCAAAGCTCTGTATAGGGTACAGGTGCTTTCTTCATAATTACAACGTCTAAAAATAAACAAAATGTCCTTCAGTAGACAGAGAGCTCAATAACAGGTGATATAATCTAGGCACTGGAATATTATGCAACACCAAAGATGGAAGGGTTATCAAGACTTGAAAAGACATAAAGGAAATGTCAATGCACATTACTCAATGAAAGACACCAATCTGAAAAAGTTAACATACTTGCTTCAAACTACAACAATCTGGAAAGGACAGAACTTCCCAGAAAGTTAAAAGGTCAGTGGTTGCTAGAGAGTAGGGGGGAGGGGTGAATAGGTGAAACCCAGAAAATTCTTGGGGGATTAAAATTATTTCCTGTGCTACTGTAGTGGTAAATACATGCCATTGTGTATTTGTCCGATCCTAAAGAATGTGTAAGAGCAATAGTGATGTTTGGTGTGAGCCATGGGCTTTGAGTGATAATGACGTGCCAATGCAGAGTCAGAAGGAATAAGAAGGAACCACGGTGATGAGGGATGCTAGAGAGGCCACACGAGTGGAACCAGAGGCTGCATCTTCTACTGTAAACACAAAGCTCTACTAAAATATATAAAATCTATTGAGACAAAGGAAGAGAAGAGATAGGGAAAAGGGGAGGGGGAGTGCACACCTTGTCATCTTTTTTGTCACCATGGGCTCCGTCCTAAGGAACACTGGCCTACTCGAGGTTCTAAGCATCCATTCTCTATACCTTGCCCATAGGGGCCATCCATCTTTCCAGTACTTTAATCATGTCACAGGAATTCCACAGGCACAGAAAAAAGAAAGAAAGAAAGAAAGACAGCCATGAGCCCAGTACACAGACCAGCTTTAAGCCAAGAGTCAGACATATGATTGCATAATGGCCCCTTGTGGTGAGTGACTTAGGGAGAAAATATGGGGCTGTTGTGCAATTTGAAGGGTCCTTCCTTAGATTGCATTCGGAAGAATTCTCTTGAGAGAAGGTTTTCAGGCTGTGATCTTCTGAAGGTAATATATTCCTAATGACAATGGTGTCAGTCACTGCCCCTCTGGGCAGGTGCTTTCCAGACATTGTGTGTGATGCTGTCTTCTTAACCTTCCCAGTATCCCTAGGATGGGAACAATATTTTTATGTCCACTTTACAGTGAAAAAACTGAGGTGCCAAGAAATGAACTATGTTCCTCAGATCGCTCGTGTAACAATATGCAGAGAAGCCAGTACTTGGATATGGTTATTTGATTCCAGATGGGGAAGGAAAAAGGAACATGAAAAACACAGATAAGCTAAACAAAAGAGAATGGAGGTGAGGCAGAAGGATTGCTAAGCCCAGAGGCCACCAAAGGGTTCTACATCTGATTCTAGTAGGAGAGCCACTCATTCAAGGGTGGGCTTTGAGTGGGAAACTGCACAAAGGCTCAATAAAAGTCTGTGTTGGTTTTAATTAATGGGAGTGGTGACAGAGGTGTGTTTACAAGTAGAAGTGGGGAGCCTAGTGGCATTCTTTTGAGTACTTTAGTGAAAAGGGTGAGACACTGAGCCAGTCCCCCAGTTCTGTCTATACCTTTCCAGGATATCTTGCGCTATAACTGACAAGTGATGTCCTTGTCTTTTCCACTGAGCTCAGAGTGAATGGTATAACTTCTATTTCACCCTTGCCCTTGTATCAGCAGCCTCTACCATGCAACCTTCCAAGTAGCAGATTCCTAAGGAATATACCAAAGACCTGCATTGTGATTGAACATGAGCCACTACCTATAACTATGTACAGCCTTCCTCAAAGAGCATTACCAAACCAGTGTGTGCCCCACCTCAACAACCACTGACCTCATCATAGACCCCAAAGTTGGACGAGACATGTCTATGTTTTCCTGAGATGCAAGAGAGACATCGCTGAGGTTCGTCTGCATCTGAGCTAACAGCAGCACAGATGTGCTAGCCAGATGGCAGCTCTGTCTTTCAGTGAGAAGACTGCCATCAGTCCATCAACCTAATTTCTCAGGCTCAGGATGCAGAAGTTGTCACGGTTGTGACAAGATACAAGCATGAGGTGGCATCTTGGGGTTTCTGCAGATGCCATCACTGTTGTTAAAACATGAAGCTTTGTGCACAGAACTGTGGACAGGAATCTTCCAGCTGCAATCAGCTCAGATGGCAAATCCCTGACAAGGAAGAAAGAGGAGGGAGATCAGTATGGCAAAAGAAGGGTAACACCTCATCTGGGCTCGAGGGAAACCAAACACCCAATGCACAGTGCACAGAAGAGACAAAGGAGAGTGTGGTACTTAGAGGTCCATGTTGGAGGCTGAGTACTTTGTCTTTGTAGTCATCCTGGCCAGAATGAAGATATTCTAAAGACAGCCCCCCTTTAGCTCTCAGATTGTTATAGCAGTGGACCCTAGGAAGTTGGAGTTTTTCCAAGGATCTCATGCTGGAGGACGGAAAAGGCAGGGAGCCTGGTGTCAGCCTGAGAGGAACTTGTCTCTCAAAAAGAGATTTCTTACGGTTCTGACAAGTTGTCAGATGACCTTGCAGGACAGACTGGTGGGGGAGGCTTTGCTTCTTTCTTAACCAAGGCTGCTTAGGCTATGTGAACCTCTTGCCTTCTATTTAAACATAAACTTCATGTTGGGACCTGAACATAGACTTGATGGGGTAGAGAGTCACTGAACCTCTTTGTTTCTCTTCCCAGGGTAATCACCCTACATAACCATGTGTATGCATGTCTGTATATGTGTTTGTGTGTGTGTGTGTGTGTGTGTGTGTGTGTGTGTGTGTGTGTATTTCTGTGTGTGTGTGTGAGAGAGAGTGTGTTTTGTTTTCAAGTACTATTTGTTGGTCTGTTGAAGATAAGTAAATATGTCTAACTCCCTACAGTGCTGGGACCCACTCCCTGATCCTAACAGCTCTGATAACATTTAAGAATTCATCGTAGGATCCTTTAAAGCATGTCCCTTAAAGTGGTTCAATAGCATTCTGTGGACATGACATTCAGAGCCTGTTGAAACAAAGCACAAATTGCTAACTGGCCAATGGCCTATACCAGGCAGCTGCTCACTTTCGTGCAGCCTGTCAGCTTAGTGTTTCTTTTACAGTCTTACATGGTTGAAAACAAATAGAAAGAATCCTGTTCGGTGACATATGAGAGTTACACAAAATTCAGGTTTCAGCGCTCAGAAATGAACTCTGGTTGGCACAGGGCCACACTCATTTGTCTCAGTATTGTCTGTGTCCACTTTCATGCAGCAGTGACAGAGCTGAGTCCATGTGGCAGAGGCTGTCTGGCCTGCATATCCTGAAATAGTCACCATCTGGCTCTTTCCAGAAAAGTTTTGCTGACTCCGGGTTTGCATGGTGCATTCCTGTGTCTATGAGTGTGAGTGTGTCCCTGAGTTTCGTGGGACCTGGGAGTCCCTGTAGGTAGGTAGTCCCTATGAGAAGGAGTGGGTGTTAAAGGGTGTGGTTTGCAGAAGACAATAGCCCTTAATGGAGTAATAAAGTGACGGGCTTAATCTATATGGAAGGTCTCTTGGTTGCTATGCACAAACAAGTTTATATGTATGGATGTGTACACAAGTGTTTGTGTGTGTGTGTGTGTGTGTGTGTGTGTGTGTGTGTGTGTATTTGTTTGTGACAGAGTGGAGACTTTTGAGCAAAATAAGTATTTTGCAAAGAATGTTCCCATGCAATACTACCTGCAAAGGAAGTTCTGTGCAATACTAGCTGCAAGGGATGCTGTGGATGTGACATTATACAAATGAGTTTGGTCATCCCCTGAGCAAAGGAAGCATTGATGGGAAAAGCAAGGCAGGCTTTTCCTCCACAGGCCTGCAGGAGGCTTTAATGTGTTCACGTTGATGCTTTCCAAATATAAGGAACAGTCTTCCTTCTCCTGCCTGGTTGTTGGTTTCCAGGTCCTTCACTCTGCCATCCAAGAGCTCGGAAAAAAAAAAAAAATAAATAAATAAACAATAACAAGAGGAAACCAATCATTCAGTGCACCTGTCAGAAAGAGACATTAACACTCACTGAATTCTAAGCTCTGCCTTAGTTTCTATGAGAAATGAGGTCCTTTGAAACTGGTCAGTCTCAGGAGTGGCTTCTGGGATTCTTTACTAAAAATAGTATTATTACCCTTCAAAGGGAGACTCATGAGCCCATTGAACAAACCTTCTTCTATGGTTTCACCTGGGACATTTGTCAAGATGAGGGCTGTGAAACCCTCAGGCAATCAGAGAGCCTGGTAGACCTTGCATGACCCACTGACCTGGCCCCTGCAGAGGTTCCCAAGGGCAAGGGCAAGATCACAAGGCAACGAGAGAGAAAGTGTCACTCTGTAAGAGTTAGACAAAGATTAAAAACATGAGGTAACCTTTGAAGGAAGTCAGAAGCATTGGTAAAGGGCAAGAAGAATCATAGGGAGGAAAAGGTTGAGGGGTGGGGCTGCTAAGTTATTCCAGAGATTCTGGATCATGAGTACAAACGCTTTAGGAAGTGCTGAGGGCCTTTGGCTAGAAAGTGAGAGTGGTTTTTAAGAACATCAGGCTGGCTTGGATCATCTGAGTCAACTCATGTTAGGATTCCAGGATTTAATTAATTTAATGTAATTGATGATTAATTAATTTAAAGTGGAGTTATGGTGGTCACAACTGGTCTGATCATAGATAGAGTTGCTTAACTCTCATCTTCTTATGCTGTTACCTAAGAGCATCTCTTTCTTCCAAGGTTCCCTCTCTCCAGCACAGCATTAACTCATTTCTTCATCAGTGTATTCCTGCTTGGTGAAAAGCAACATAGCAAATGGGTAGTAGCTTCCAGGTGGGTTCTTCCCATCATGAGGCAACCCTCCCAATCCCATACCCCAGACCTATCTGCAGAAAGGGCTAGACTATGGAAGCAGAGTTTTATACACCTGTCTCCTCTCAGCAACTGAGCTATCTTCCCTCACGGGCTTCTCTCTGTGTTTGCAATGGCGCAATTAAGTGTCTGGATAAATAACAGTTATTAAATGGGTAAATGTCTCCCTAGTACTAAGCAGGGCTGAGGCCCCCATATACTAGCTGGACTCATTTGTTTATTTAGATTTTAGGGGACACTGGGGTGTGAGGGTAATAACAGGAGACTTTTAGCACGTCATTCTGGTTGGTTAAATAGAAAAAGGTCTCAGACTGGCTTTAAGGGGGAAGGATAGGGAAACAGGCTGCTATAGGTATTTTTAGATCTTTCCTAACAAAAATCACTCTCACGCAAATACTGGGATCTCTTTCAGTGCTTCTTTTGGGCTATTAAAGCTGCAGAAATCACACAATAGAGCTGCCTTTCCACCCCTCACTGACAGTCTTCTAATAAAAGGATCCTGGACTAGAGTTTAATCTGAATAGATGGTTTGTGGAGTTTTTTTTTTTTTAAATCCCTGTTAGGATAATTAGGAGAACATACTTGTAGAGTTTGCAAGCCTTTATCTTCCTTACGGCTGGGGAGCTGGAAAGCACATCCATCTTGTGGGGTTGGTCTAAGTGGAAAGCAGGTGGGGGAGAGAGGGGGTTTTGCAGGAGAAATGAATTTCTGTCAGTTGAAATGGATTTCTGTTCTTGTGATAAATACAAAGCCAATGCTTTATTTTTCTTTCCAAAAAAAAAATGTGTTGGCCTTGGTGAAGACTGTCATTTTCTTATTTCAATTCTTTTTGCCTTTAGTGGCAAACATTAAATATTAGCTATGTAAGCTCATCAGCCATGGTGAGCTGTCATGGCTTGGAGTGAACATTCAAGGTCCTTTCAAAACTTAGCACACTGTAACTACATCCCAACTTAGGAAGGTCTGTGGTGTAGAAGTGCTAACCACACAAACACACATATACACATGCATATACACACAAACACATGTACATATATACACAAATACACATGTAGAAGACACTTATATACACATATGTATGTACACATATACTAGCATATATATATACATAAGCATGCATATACACATATATATACATATATACCTTCATGTATACACACACACACACACACACACACACACACATTTGCCATGTAGTAATTCCCTCCTATAGTTATCAATCATTCCTACAGCCTCTGCAGGACTCTGAATTGCAGGCACATCTCTCCCCCTACAGTGTTTTCTGACGGCTGAGTATGGGAAAGCAAATTAACCATTGTTATATGGTTACTAACAAGGTCAAGGAAGAAAGAGGAGGCTGTCATTGGGGTTCTAGTTCATTATTTAGAGGTTCCTCAAAGATCTGGAGATTCACTGTGAAATTAGTTTCCCAGCTCAATGGATGTCTGCAGAAAAGTCGGCCACTCAAAGCCTTGGCTTCTTTCCAGCCCGTTAGCAGACATGAGTGAGATGTTCATTCAGTTATTGTCTTCGGTTCTCTTTCTGTTTCTAGAAGCTTCTTCTGATGGAAGAAGTTAGTAATTAAAATCAGGAAAAGAAACCTTTTGAGATTTTTTTTTTCCTGTTGTAAAATATTGTACAAAGGATGGGGTTTCATTCTGATATCTCCCTGAACATGTGTATTTGTGTGGCTGAACAGATGTGTATATTGGAAAACAATTCACTGTATATTGGGAGCTTGTTCTATAGGTGTTCTAGCTATTGGAGCAGGCCCTGCTAGTGTTGAGCACAATTCTACAACTGTGCAGAGATGCCTCCATGGGTCTGCCTTCCACACCTTCCCAATAGACTGGCATGAGGAAGACAAGCAATTTGGGAGATCAGCTCCTTCTGTTTTTCCAAGCTTCACTAATTGTTTTGTTTTAAACACTACTGATCTTATTTACTTGGAAAAGTGAGACCCTTGTCCTCCAATCCTCTTCCAAAGAACTCTCAGTTACTCACTCTTTATTGACGCTAGCTAACCTGAGAGCAACAGTATTGTGGAAAAGAACTTAAATTTTACATAGCCTATTCCTCTCTCTAGACCAGTGGTTCTTAACCTTCTTAATGCTGTGATCCTTAAACACAGTTCCTTGTGTTGTGGGGACCTCCAACCATAATTTTTGTTTGTTTGTTTTTTTGAGACAGGGTTTCTCTGTTTAGTCCTGGCTGTCCTGGAACTCACTCCATAGACCAGGCTGGCCTCGAACTCAGACATCTGCCTGTCACTGCCTCCCAAGTGCTGGGATTAAAGGCATGCACCACCACTGCCCGGTCATAAAATTATTTTTGTTGCAACTTCATAATTGTAATTTGGCCACTGATATGAATTGTAATGTGACTATTTTGGGAGGTAGAGGTTTGCCAAAAGGGTTGTGACCTACCAGTTGAGAACCACTGCTCTAGACCATCTGTCTGTCTCTCCCCCATGAAGCTCTCTGTGGTAATGAGAACTTAGGAAAGTTGGTCTTATTGCTCTCACTCATCACAGCATCCAACTGCACCTGAAGTTATTGAGTGCTTACATATAAGGACTTGAGTTTGATGTCTACTTGGTAATTAAACTCAAATGTTAATAGCCATATGTGACTGGGAGCTACCATCTTGCACAGTGAATATTCTGGGTAACTTCTAGAATTATCCTGACAGATAATATCCATTTGATAAGCAACTCTTTCCTGACTGTTATAAGAACAACATCCAGATACAACATTATACTTGTTATATTTGTTATATGTTATACTTATATACACTGCTAGTAGACCAGTTCCTTAACCTTAACCAACATTGATATCCATTTGCTATAATCCTATACATACAAATATGGCTACTGAATAGGGTTGATGCTTAAAGATGATAAGCAACTTGCAAGGGTCCCTTAGACATAAAGTGTTAGGGCTGGAGATGAAATCCATAACCATTTGTCTCCAGACAATTCTGTGGCTCATCCCACACTTTCCATGTGATCAGGATAAAACCTAAGAAATTGCTTTAACCAGTCTTTGCTACTTCCACTGCTTTGTTGGATTTCATTTTGTGTAACTTGTATTTTGATAGCAATAAGCCCTTCTAATTTGACAAGTACAAAATTGCATGGTGGTATTTGATATTTTTGTCAAGCTGCTCATCTCATATGTTCTAAGTCCCCTTCTCTTAGAGTGGAGAATTTGTTTATCTAAGTTGCCCTTGAGTATTTTGGTATCAGTGTGTATTAAAGAAGATGTCTTAGAGGTGCATGGCAAGCTTTTAAGCTTTTTATGTGAAGGATGCTGTTTGCTACCCCATATAAATCTGTTCATGAGAGGAACTGCTTCCAGAGCTATGTACCCAGTAACAGGGAGGGAGTCATATGCACTGTCTGATGCTAATCATGCAACTGACTCTACTGCCTGCTATGCTTTGATCACCAGGATCCTCACAGCCAAAGGTTTTCTTTGCTTTTGACAATTATGCAGGAAACTGTGTTGTGGATATTTTGAAAATGTATTGCTCTGACTGAGTCTTCTATCAATTCTGTATTTCTACTTGTGTTAGCTTTATTCCTAAGTAATCAAATACTTCATTGCACAGCCATTGGAAGATATGATAGATGATAGATAGATAGATAGATAGATAGATAGATAGATAGACAGATAGATGAATAGGTAGATAGGTAGATAGATGATAAATAGATAGATAGATGATAGATAGATAAATAGGTAGATAGATAGATAGATAGATAGATAGATAGATAGATAGATAGATAATAGCATTTGGGGAGATAGGGAAAGGGGTAAAGAGGGAGATTTGCATAGCACAAGCCAAATCCTTTGTCAATGTAGTAGACTAGAAAGTACAGAAAGGATAATCTGTTCTGGGCGAACAGCACAATGTCAAAGTGAGGACATGACCATGCAGTGTGTTTTGCTGAAGCATGGGTCACTTTTTCTCTTCCACAAAAATATTTAGGAAGGAGGAACATACAGAGAAAGTTTTAAGAGCATCCTGTGGTGCCAGGACAGACACCAGCTCTGAAGTGAAAGAGTGTAGAACAGAGTCGCTCAGGCAGATCACAAGGACAGTGTAAGTGTTGGGAACTGAACTCTGGCCCTCTGCAAGAATGGCAAGAACTCTCCCCAGCTGAGCCATCTCTCTAACTCCTAGGATTTGCAGGTTTTTTTCACATTCCCCAAGCACTGCTCTCAAACAGGTAACCAAGGGCATCTATGAGGCTGTCTCAGGGTATCCCAGCCACCTGATGATACATTGTTTATGACATTTCCTGAGCATCTTCAGGATATGAGGGGTATTCTGAACACCACAGTGGTATGTAAAGGCGGGTCTGATTTTGTCTCTGTCCTGAAGGTATTTAAAATCCTGAATTGGGTAAAATGAAATATAGATAAAAAACATGGGCCGGGCGGTGGTGGCACACACCTTTAATCCCAGCACTTGGGAGGCAGAGGCAGGCGGATTTCTGAGTTCGAGGCCAGCCTGGTCTACAGAGTGAGTTCCAGGACAGCCAGGACTACACAGAGAAACCCTGTCTCGAAAAAAAAACAAACAAACAAACAAAAAATATGCAAAATACTGGTTAAGAATAAATAAATACCATGTGCTGTAACTGGCATTTGCAGGAATGGTGGGTCATGTTAGTTCAGAAATCAAGCAGCATTTAGGGGCTGTGGTAGGGCAGACTTAGGTATGCAGGAGAGACTGAGGGCTAAAGAACAAGAGTCCCATGGTCTGCCTTCATACCAACAGCCTCTCCTAGAGATGCTGCCGACCATCTCAATTGATGAACACCCATCCCCCATTATGTGATGGCCCCTTGTTTTTCTTCTCTCTTCCTCTCAAGAGAATCAGTCACCAGATTCTTACCCACACCTAATGTCTGTGCCACCCTCCAGGCAGAACCATTGTTCATTGAAACAGTTGGTGAATGACTTCATGGATAGACTATCTTAATATACACATCATTTCTTAAATGAATGTAACCTGTTCTCTGTGGCCTGAGAATAAAGTCACTCACTCAAGTCAAATAGCTTTGACCATAGCAGGAAGTATGTATCCAAAAATCATGCCTACAATTCATTCCTTGGTGCAACAGAACTGTCAACTCTCAGCTTAGCTATGATGGAGGTAAAATCCTTCAGTGATTTGAGGGTCATTGAAGTACAGTCTTATTACAATGAAATCCAATGTCTAAAACTTGTTCTTATTTTAGGCTTGTACCACAGAAAGAGCCAAGATGTTAAACTCTACTAAATACAAAACAAACAAACAAAAAGACTTTATATATTTATGTTCATTTAAGAAAATACTAGTAGTGATGTATTATTTTGAAATATACAGTTAATATGTTTGGAGTTATTTGAAATTTATACTGAGAAAAACGTATGTATTTTCAGTATTGCTGTAGACAAGCATCTACAAAACACTGTTAAATTGATTGTTTTATATCAAACAACTTTTATAATACTCATTTTTATTGTTATACTATTTTATAAATTTTAAGGAATATGACAAAAAAGATATTGTAGGTATTGAAGAGGGGGTCTCTGGGAGGAGTTGGGGTACAAAAGGGAAACAAGAATGATTTAATTCTATTTACTTAAAATATATTTTTAAATGTTAACAAATTCAGACAAATTGAAATCATGTAACTTTTTTCATCATAATGCAATAAAAGTTAAAAGAGAGAGAGAGAGAGAGAGAGAGAGAGAGAATCGGTCACTAACTCATTCACCAGAGGTCTGAATGAGTGATGCCAGGTTCAAGGGCTGTCCTCTGAGTTGCAGTTTGATGGATGGAAACACTTCCTGATAAAGGGGACTTCCGAGCCACTACTGGTACACTGCAAATTCCTTTCCCTGAAGGGTTTTTGGATCTCACCTCTTAGGCGATTGCTCATTTTTCCCACACACGAACTGAGTAGATTCTTTACTTTGAGAGGTGGCTTGGCAGGTAGTTAGAGACAGGTTATGGAGTCAGATGGAGTTGTAGGGCCTTCAGAAAGTCTCTTTGCTCCTCTCTGCTTCCTTTCCCCTATCTGTACAAAGAAAATAGTAATTACTGCCAAGAAGTAAAATAAAATGGTTGTTAGGTTGAAGTCAGCTATTGTTACTATATTCTTCCAGAATTCCTAAATTTTATGTGATAATAAAAATCTGCTGAGATCTTTAAAAAAATGTTTACATTTTATTTATTTGCCTGTGCATGTGATTTGTTTGTGTATGTGTTTGTGTGTGAAGGAGTACACATACCATAACAATGTGTGGAGGACAGAGGATGACTTTCAGTAGTCAGTAACTTCCTTCTATCCTGGGTATGTAATTCTAGTTGTCAGGCTTGGCAGCCTGAGCCTTTGCTGGCCATCTTACTGGCCCTGAGATGTGTTTTAAGTACATCGTTTCCGAAGGTCAACCCCTAGGAACTCCGATAGTGTAGGAAGGAGTCCTCACAGTTGGTATATTTTGCTAACAACAGTGATGATTCTTATTGTCAAGGAAGTGGAAGGATGCCGTTCCCATGTGCATGGATAAAGCAAATGGATGGAGTTATCTCCCATCTCTTTGCCCTGGGAATCAGCATCTGTTCACTGTGTGCGCTTCTCTGGAAGGAAAGGCTGTGAGTTCAGAAGGAAAAGTCCACTTTGGGCAAACAAGCCTGGGTCTCAATCCTGACTCAGCCTCAGGTGGGATGAACCCCGTGTAAACAAGATCTAATGTCTTGTGACTCCCAGTCTGAGAAAAAAAAATGGTACAAGCTGATTTGAGCCTCTCCGGAGCCCAGAGAGCATCAAGACAAAGCCAATAGGTTGCTTTAGTCTAGAATGGATCCAGCCGGGATAGTCTAAAGCTGAAATGAAGAAGAATTCATCAGGTCAGTCCAGGTCCAGCAAATCACAAAATACTGAACAGTGCCTACTGTCATGGTGGGTGTTCCAAGGTCTCTTTATGTGTCATTCAAAGTCCAGGACATTTGAGTGATGAAAACTCATGATCCAGCCATTGACAGAACTCCTGTGAGAACCAATGCCAGAACCAATGCCATGGCAGAAGCTGTTCAGTGCTCTGATTTGTGCTGAGGCCCCTGAGAGTTAGTGTGGACCAGAGCCACTGCTATGGCAGGCTGAGAAACGTAAGCGGCCGAGCCTTTGGGAGCACCTCTCACATGCAGGCTGGGTAGAGAATCTCTTGGGCTGTCTGTTGTACCAGTTGTCCAAGCATACATAGTAGCCATGGTCTCCCCAAGCCCAGCAGATATGGCTTACTTCTGAGTCAGGTCACAGCAGAGCTACCAGGCCTGCCTCTGTTTATTTAAAGAAACCACTATGGTATTTCATGTGTCCTCATCTCAGAAATCTTATCCAGAGGCATGCTAGGAAAAAAAATCAGTTTCCAAGTGCAAGCAGAAGTAGCCAGCAAGGTACACTTAGAGCCAGAAAGGGCCTGAGTCATGTCCATGGGGTCTGGCTCATAAGAAAACGTAAGGTTTCTCTGTGACGGTGGGATTCTCATGTTGTAGCTGTTGGACTCATCTGCTCGTGGGGCTGCTTCTCCCTCCTTTATTCTTCACCTTGGAAAATTTCATCATCTAATATCCTTCTATGGCCAGAGAGTTATGCTTACCAAAAATTCATATGCTAAAAACTAATCACTGGAGTAATAGTATTAGGGAGAAGAGCCTTTAAGAAGCTATCAGTTCATAAGGGTAGAGGCCTCATCAATAGGATAAATGCTCTTAGGTTAAGAAGCCTTCAAGGGCTCCTTCATCTGACTGTCACCTCAAGATGCAGCCAAAATTGGCCTTCTGTGAACCAGGAGGCAGGTTTTTCCAAGCTTTGAATCTACCAGTACCTTGATCTTAGACTTTCAAGCTTCCAGAATTATTAAGTTTTCACAACACACAAATCCACAGGATCTGTTTTGCCAGCCCCAAAGGACTGCCTAACATGGTAGACAAAGAAACATCTATCGTAGCAGCTGCAGCTGCCTCCATCCTGAGTGGTCCTCCCAGCTTCTAGAACTCTAAGGAAGAAATTTCTGCTTTTGAAGATCTCCTTGGATTGTGGTATTTTGTTATAGTAGCTTGGATGGACTATATTATACTTTATGAGAATATGTCACTTGCTCCAGATAATAGGTTCCATCATGACACCACCACACAATGTACTGTGTGTTTCAACCCCTTTGCTGCTCGTCCCTCCCCCACTTCTGATAATCTCATCTTGCCTCTGAATAGACCCTGTCAACCTTCATATCTTTGTTTAGAAAAACCTGGAGTCCATACATGAGGGGGAAAAACTACAATATTTGTGTTTCCGTGCCTGATTTCTTTCAATTACTAGGGTTTGTAGTCCCATACAATTTCCTAAAAATGACACAATTTTATTCTTCTTTTTTAGCTGAATAATACTCCACCTTCTTTCTCATCCATATGGCCATGGCTGAGCCCATAGTATGACTGTCATGACTAGAGTCCCTCTCCCCCACTGGCAATGGAGCATAAGCTCAACTTGTACTTGATACATAATGGAATTCAGTCATTGTGGACTAAGCAAAGGAGAAGAAAGGAAGGAGAAAGGAGGGAGGGAAGAGAATGGAGATCTAGACACACAATGTCTCTCTGAGTTAGATAAGAGCTCAAGGCCCAGACTGCAGCTCCTGGAGCTAGTCTGCTTACAAAGAGAATTAAGTGACTGGTCAAGGCCTTTGTCACATGAGTGGTTCAGGACATGACTCTTGCCCTAACATGACATCTAAGCAGAAGCTCGGGCACAGGGCTTTGAACAAAGAAATAACTTGAGAACTACATAGTCATTGGGTCCCACTTGACGTCCCCACACTCCAGTTGCCACTGGTGATACACCTGTCCAGGGAGCAGCCAGATGACATGGCCAGGACCCCTAGCTATACCAGCCACACCAGACATGGCATGCTCAACTCAGTGTCACCCCAGTGTAAGCAGCAGAGACAGCTGAGAGTGAGGTTTACTGGCCCTGCTTCTGAAGAACCAGTGTGTGTGAGCATCAGATGAGGATGGGTGCCTAACTGGCCTGAAATGGTGGCTCATCTCAAGCTAACAGAAACTCTGGGACATCGTGACCTTTAACCAGAATCTACCACACATCCCTGAGGACCATTTCTTGTGCCTCCTCAGAACACACAGACAGACCAGTGAGTAAGCAAACAGAACCAATCCCATCCCAGCCCACCTCTGGAATGCCAACTTGAGCTTCGTGCGGCTGCACACGGCATAGCCAGGTGCGGAGTGTGTGCTAATCGCATGAATAGTTTCATTCGCTTGATGGCTTTGATTTGTGCTGTGGGGTGCTCCGTCAAGATTCCTTAAACACAAATTGATCTCTGCTAATTCATGCGTCACTGCTGAATATTTTGACACACGACACTTCCTCACATGGGAGAGTCAGTACAGGCTAGCATTCTGCAACATTCTGCGAACTCAGAATTCCTGTGTGAGCGCTGGCACTGGGAAACCTGTCTACACAATCATCTCATACCCCCTTCCTACCCTTCCTATGCTCCTCTTCTGCCCCAAATTTACATCCTTATCCTCTTCCAGGTTTAACTCCTGTGCCCAGTTTTTTCTCTACACTCTCTGCTCTCTCTAACCTTCTACCGGCCTGCTTTGTTTTCTTCCTTCTTGTGTTGAGAAAACCTGTTCCTTCTCTCCCCACCCTGTCACCAGCTGGCTGCATAGAGCCCTTCCCCCCCCCTCTCCTCTTTGGCTGACACCTTCTGCAGTCATCTCTCTCCCTCCTCTGCTCCATCTCCTTCTCTGTGTGCTGTGAGTTCCCCTTCTCCTCCATGTGTCTCTCTGCCTTATCTCTATACCTTGCTCAACCAGGCTGGGGTTGCAGATCTGCTAGCTGTGGTGTGCTGAGAAAGAGAGAGATGCAGCTGCAGGATGCAGAGCTGAAATGTGGTGGTTGAAACCCAGCCTCCTTTCAGCTGCCAACACTGAGCAGTGTCCCCCAAAGGCCAGAAGCACACACTCAGAGCAGAAAGAGCACACACATCAAGTTCCATGCCCCCACCACCAACAACCCTAAGCAGCCTCTCTCTACATGTAGACTGATAGAACCAAGGGAGTTCAAACTCATGCTTCAGCAAATTACCTTGGTGAGGCACTCTGAGCTGCAATTAGCATTTATCAGAATAAAGTATCTGTGGCATGAATGAATGGATCCATCAATAATGTAGTGCACAGAGCTGAGCCTCACATCAGCATGCATATGCTTGCTTACTAATGATCAATCATGGACCAACAAAAGTAGGCATAAATCTAAAGCCGTAACAACAATTATAAGATAAATCTATAATGCATATCCATCGAGGAAGCAAGATGCAGTAAGAGCAGCACCTCATCTGTTTCCCCGAGCAATTTCCCATTGTTGCCTAGGTTCCCACTCGGGATAGCATCTGCAGTGAGCCTCCTCTTCCCTATGCAAATGTCCCCATGTTTCCCACATGCTTCCCCTGCTTGTCCTTGCACTTATTCTGGAGAGTAGAGAGTCCATTTCTATCCTCCCCTTGCCCACTTCTTCTCTCAGCATTTAAGACCCAGCTCAAGTGTTACTGTACCCCTAAACTTTGGCTGGCTTGTGCAGCAAATTTCTCAGCTTTGATACGCTGGGTGCTGGGCTAGGTTTGGGTGGAAGAGACAATCCTTGGGACTGACAAATGTCCCTGTTCTCACAGGTCTCACTTGATCTGCAAGCCCTGTAGTATACACCTGGCATCTTCACATTGCTACGTGGCTTCCTTCCCGTTCTCCCACTGCACTATGTTCACAAAAGTAGACACTGTTCTAGAACAATCTGTGCATAGTCAGTGCCAGATGACTGGATACAGAAAATGATGAGGGTGACTGAGGTAAGGATTTCCATCTCCTAACCTCCTGCCAGCTCTACCTTCTCTGTGTGTAGGGGGCAATTCAGCCCTTGTTCTTACTTACTGTTCAAGCCTTACATTGCCAGGCTGTGGACGAAGGCCAGCGACTCTAATCAGGAGACCCCTAATGATGCTGGCAGCTTTATGTTTTAGGCATTATTTATATGTTAGGCGTATGCATGCTTTTGTTTTTACACAGGATTTACACAGGACAACTAGGGCTGGAGAGATGGCTCAAAGGTTAGAAGCACACATTGCACTTACAGAGGCCCTGCATTTGGTTCCCAGCGTCCACATAGGGCAACTTACAAATTGGAATGCTTTCTGCAGGCCTCTCAGGCACCTGTGCAAACATATTCACACACACACACACACACACACACACACACATGCACACACACATGCACACACACATGCACACATACATGCACAAGCAAAAAGTAAAATAAATATTCATTTTAAAAGTTATTCTTAAAGTTAAGAGTCACAGAGTACACATGTAGTCCAGTTTTAGCCTGTGCATAATGCAGGTTGACATATGTTTATTGTATTTGTCAGTATTATTTATATAACATTATGACTGTAACATAACCAGCTTTGAAGTCCCAAGGTGATGATATATTCCCAATTCTAATAAATTTCCTGGATTATCCTAACATTATCGACACACAGGAATTCTGAGACACAGTGGTAGGTCATGATCATACACCAGCAAGGACTAGATGGCAGGTCTGAATTGATGTCCTCAGCATGGATATTTCATTTCAGTAAATATGCAGTGTTTCCTAGGGAGTGTATGACCGGGATTCCCAAAAGTCTCAAAGAAAGGACTGGAACCAGGATACAGCCCTGTGTTTTTGCCACCAAAGTATCTGGTGCACCTCTTCCTAATCTTTTGTGTGTAGATCATGAACAATATAAAAACAAAGATCTGGGTTTTGTGTGTGTGTGTGTGTGTGTGTGTGTGTGTGTGTGTCATGGTTTGTGGCATTTTATCTGCTTAAAAAAAAAAAAAAGTCAAACCAGGAGCTGGAGAGACGACTCACCTTCTAAGAGTATGCACCATGCTTCTTGAAGACCAGAGTTCAGTTCTCAGCACTCATATCTGACAGCCCACAACCACCTATAACATCAGCTTCAGGGGATCTGACGCCCTCTTCTGGCCTGCTTGGGCAACTGCATACCCATGCACACATCCACCAGACACACCCACATCTGCAGAATTAAAAATAAATCTTAAAAACTAATAAAAAGAAAACTACACAACCTTCTTACACACGGTAGTACAAATTTCTGAAAAAAAAAAAGCTCCTGGGGTGGGAGTGGGGGACAGAGGCAGTTGTGGTGATGTATACCATAAAACTTGGGACATGAAGGTAGGAGGGTCAAGGAGGATTAAGGCTACCTTTAGCTATATATTAAATTTGAGGTCAGTCTAGGCTACATGAGACCCTGTCTCAAAAATAATTATAAGTAAAATAAATAAATAAAATACCATGTGTAAAATTATATGAAAGAACATCACATTACCATCATTATCACCATCAGCATCAGCATCATCACCACCATCCCCATCATCTGGAATCCCACCTCAGCACCTAGAGATAATTGCATTAACACTTTGGAGCTTGAACCCTCAAGCACCTTCCATGAATAAATATATATGTGTGTGTGTTGTGTATGTGTATATGCATGTGTGTATACACATGTATGTGTGTGTATATATATACATATACATGTACATGTATATGTATAATTATTTTGTGCAAATCAAATGATATACTGCATTAACTGCTTAACATAGCCTCCCAGACAGCAGCAGTCAGGGAAGACATCCTGTCCAATGCCTCATTTCACTGTCACTGGATAACGTGACTGTCGGCTGGTAAAAATAGTTTGGAATTCTAAGCACACCATGTGGGTGTTTTTGTTGTGTCAAAGGCTACAGGTAGGGCAGAAATATTACCTCTGCCCCAAATCTGAGCCTTGTGAGATGTATAGTATGTCATGAACCCCTGGCAACTTAGACATTGTGGATCTATATCTCATTTTGGAGATTCTGAAAGCAGGTGAATGGATGTGGGATCACCAGAGAGCACTAAGCTGGGAAGGACGGGTACGAGAGGCAAGTGGGAACAACTTGTTTCTGGTGTCACAGTGAACACAAACCCCTGATAGAACACCTCATCTCCTGTCACACGGCCCAGCCCACATGGCTCAGAGCTAAACTGTGGCAGGAGTGTTTTCCTAAGCCTCTGTGGTTTTCAAAGACAGAGTTTCTTTTCTCTCTAAATGAAAAGCATAAGGTATTGCACAGGCACCCAAAACATCTGTGAATTCAAAACACTGGTTGTGACATTTTTCAGATTTGGGCTTACAAATATTTTCTTGTGAGTGGCAGCCCATAAATGCCTACTTCTTGGGTGGAGTATGATTAATCACCATATTTTGACCATCATGGATGCTAATTCATTATCACCTCTCTCATGCAATCGAGCTGCTCCTCAAACAGCTCCCCTCCTCCTCCCCTCCCTCCACTCCTCAAGATGAAATCACACTTCCTGGTATTATCAATGAGAAAAGCAAGCCTGGACCATTTGAAGTGGAGGGAGGCCACCCTTTCCCAGAGGCAATTCTCCAGGGACATCACGGTACAGTAGAGAAAGGTCATTGGGCTCTGAAGGCCAAGACCAGCCATAACTACCAGCTATCAGATCTATGACCAGTCCCTTAACCACCATCAGTTCTACCATTCATAAAGTAGGAATAATCTTAGTCACGTGTCCCCTAAACATTGACAAAAGAGCCAGCAAGGTCACTCGGCTGGTAAAGGACCTGAAGCTCAAGGACCTAAAGTTTGATTCCTAAGAATCAACATGGTGGAAGGAGAGATTGATTCCTACAAGTTGCCCTCTAATTTCAACAACCAAGCTATATGTATGTCTTCCTAACAAAAGTGCACACACACACACACATACACACACACACACCAAATAACAATGTACAGGTTTTTTAATTAAGCACTGAAATATGTACAAAGCTATTCGGTAAGCTGCAAGACATTTTTAAGATATGAAGGAGACTATTGTTGACATTATCAATATTTCTGTAGTCTTCATGGAGGCCAAGATGTTTTCTTTTATCTTCACAATCAGCCACACATCTTGAGCAGAAGAACAAAGCCACCTCTTCACCCTTGGGGTAACTACGTTGTTACATATGAGAGCAGGAGATGCCTCTTCTTGTCTATGAAGTGTCAAAGGTTAAACTACCAATAAGGTCTCTCCACGAGCCTTAGGCCGCCGACGCCTACACTTCCAAGCCTTGCGGAAGCAGCCCTTTTGGAACCCACTTGGGCTGTTGGGTTCCTGATGGTGAGCTCTGCATGGGTCCTCACGCTCTATGGGTGCAAGGTGACAAGGAGGCTTTGATATTGGAGCGTGCTGCCTCATGACCAAGGCAGCCTGGTTACTCCTGCTGTTTCTGCACACCTCAGCAGAGTGTGGGTTTGCTCATGCATTCCTAGGAAGACGGGCTGGCAGATGTCATGGCCGACATCAGCGTGCCTTCCTCCTGAGAGCAGTGCGCCTAGCCCTCCACCTTTGCCTCTCCCTTCTTCTCTACCTGTGATGGGGTGAGCAGGCTCATGCACAGCAAAGTTATGACATCAATCTAAACCCATGACATCACTCATCTCCCTACTCATCCCTTTCCTCGTTAAGCACCCAAATGGTCTAACCTCTCAGGTCCGCCTACTCCAAAAGCAGAGATCACATCTCTGTAACTCTTGCTACCTGATGCTAGAGATGAATTCCAGGCTTCTGGGAGACAGTGAGAGACCTGGCCCAGAGACCAATCAGTTTCACAAAAAGTTCTCCGGTCTCTCTGTGACTCAGTTATACCATCTGTAAGAAGACGTCACAGCATCCTTTCCCTTCCTTTAATACCTTCAGCTGTACACATGGGAACAATGAAAAGTTGTTAAAGCACCACTGGCAATGTAAAAAGCTGTCCGTCACTGTGAGTTTCTGGCACTGCTCTTACTTGCCATCATCTTTTTGGTCAGTTAGGGCTTAATAAGAGAGGCAGAGCCAATGGGAGACAGATCAATACATAGGTACTAGATCTGATATAATGAGCCAGCTTATGCAGCTGTGAGGGTCGACTGCAGAAACCCAGAGAGCATGAAGTAGGTGGTGAGGTAGGTAATATCTATTGCCTATTTACACACACACACACACACACACACACACACACACACACACACACACACGATCCTTTAGGGTAAAAGGAGCTTGCTGCAGGTGGGAGATGCTAGGAAGGGAGGGAGAAGGATGATATTGGAGATCTGGTGCTGGTGGCTGTTTGAAATCTCTGAGCTAAGTGCTTCTTTCAAAGTACTTACCTGATCAAGCCCAATCCACCCTTGGCATCTCTCTCTTTTTGAATTTAGGATCGGACAATGAAGGAATTAATTACGTCTCAAAATCTCTTCCCAGCACTACCTGAATTAGTCTTTCACTGAGTCACTTCTAGGCTAGGAGAGTCTGACAGACAGTAGCTGCTTCTCCTCATCTGAATGGAGCTTACTCAGCCTCCAGGACCCAGCAGGACTATAACTTCTCTCAGGAGGCCTCCTAAACAGCCAGGTTGGTGTCAGTGCCCTCCTCTGGTCTTGGCTATCTTGCACAGTATAGGGGCTTATGCTTTTCCAATCTGACTGTGAAGTAGGGTGACCATCCATCTGGGTATCCTAAAGCTTGCTGAGTGTGTATCACTAAAGGGCTTTACTCCACCTCTGATGAAGAACTCTGACTCCAGGGCTGTCACCAAAGCCGAAGAGAATCTTTGACTTTCTCTGCCTCTTACTCAGGGAGCAAAGATCCAAATACTATGGTGACAATTGGGCTTCATGGGAGCCTTGATAGTGGTGTTTTGGAGGAGTGTGTCCCTCTTGTGTTAGGGGATTGGTGGTTGGAGATGTAGGAGGTTACAGATATGAGCACCATGAGATGTTAGTTCACAGAGTATTTGTAGTAAAGGAAAAAATGGAGAGAAATTATTATCATCATAGATTTTTATCACCAAAATCAGAGACAATGTGGAGGACCACCAATTGGCTATGCCCACAAGCACAGGTACGAATCAGGGAGTACCTTCATGCCAACAGGACCTGATGGACCCGAAGCTGATGTCCTTTAGAAGAGTCCCACAGGGAAAAAATGACAAACATCAAATTAGATGCAAATGAGCATGAGAACATATCACAACACACTGTCAATATTAAGATCGCTGACAACTGTGGCAAATGGCATACCCAGTAATGTAAGACTGTTTCTGTTAATTAGCTGCTTGACTCCTCATCTAGAATTCGTGTGTTTCCCTATATGTGGGGGCGGCGTGCTCTGAGATTGCTTCTTCACGGGACCATTTGATGGCATATTTTTACAGGAGTGAGCAAAAATGTAATTCAGCCATCTCGTCTGGCATGGGTGATCAAGAAGGTTTTATTGGGAACCAGGTGCACCAAACAGAGACTCAAATGCTGTTTGCAGTACTGCTGCTCTGTGGCTGGACCTTGATAACTCAGGAGTTGTGATCAATTCTACTGGGAAAAACTCCATTAGAAAAATGAATAACTTGCATGGTACATAAGATACAAATGTATTCCCATACAGTGTAAGATACAAATGTATCCACACACATCTCTGTCTTGACTAGCCATTTATAAAAACCGAATTGCCCAAGTACAACTGCCCAGGACAGGATTAGGACATTATGCCACAGACTAGATCTGGCTTAATGCTGTTGTTTCTTCTGTCATTCTGCACTGGGAGCTTAGGACTCATTCATACTAATATGGGACCTAGGCTCTGTCATTCATAAGACCTCACTAAATGATACACAGTAGGGATACTTCTAGAAGTCATTTCTATGCTGAAACAGCTAATGGTAACTTATTCATACACAGAGATGGCTATAATGTGAAGACCTGGGTTCCTATCTCATTGAGTAACTGTTCCAAAGTGTAGCCTCCCATAGGCAGATGTTCAAATGGTCCAAACCACCGTCTATCTGACACAAAAGGAAGAATCAGAGTGGATAAGTCAGGCTGCAAAGAGACAACAGTCACTGAAATAATTTGAAATTTTATCACTCTACAGGGCCTCTTAGCTAGGGCTTTCCAGGCCTGAGGGAAAAGGCCAGGCAAGTGGGACATGACCATCTGAAATGACATATATGTATGTGTGTACACACACACACACACACACACACACACACACACTATAGGACCACATTTTCCCAGCTAAACCTCAGAAATAAAGCTTGTCTCTGCATCTGTAAAGTGAGGATAATTATGTACCATTGGAAGCATTAAGCAAAACAATGTCTGTAAAAGCATTTATTAAAGGTGCCTGGGCCACTGTGAGGATCAGAAAATGTCAGCCATTATTAAATGTCAGCCTTTCCATGTGCATGGTGAAGCTCCTCCTGTCCTGTCACTAGTCCCTCTCACAGTGGTGACATCTTCACCATGCTACTGTTACACTTGCCGCTCTTCTAGGAGGGGGCACTGTGTGCGTGTACATGCATGTGTGAGTGTGTGTGAGTGTGTGTGAGCATGTGAGTGTCATTGTGTGTATGTGCATGTGAGTATGTGTGTGAGTGTGTAAGTGTGTGATTGTGTGTATGTGCATGTGAGTTTGTGTGTATGTGCATGTGAGTATGTGTGTGAGTGTGTAAGCATGTGACTGGGTATGTGCATGTAAGTATGTGTGAGTGTGGGTATGTGAGAGCATGTGAGTGTGTATGAATGTGTATGTTTTTTTCCTTTTTTTTTTAGTTTTATTGCATTATGATGAGAAAAGTTACATGATTTCAATTTATCTGAATTTGTTAACACTTAAAAACATATTTTAAGTAAATAGAATTAAATCACATTCTTGTTTTCCTTTTGTACCCCAACTCCTCCCAGAGACCCCGCTTCAATACCTACAATATCTTTTTTGTCATATCCTTTAAAATTTATAAAATATTATAACAATAAAAATGAGTTTTATAAAAGTTGTTTCAACAAATCCACACAAACCTAATTCCACCTCTTACAACAAAAACAACAGGAACTAACGATTACTTCTTAATATCTCAATATGAAAATTAATATTACCAACATATCCTAATCGATTGAAATCCAAAAATATGAGGAATTAGAAATTTATTGACTGTCATCCAATGGTCTTTCTAATTTGGTAACTGGAGAAATAGGTCCAATATTATACAAGCCATATACACTTTCAGCTTGTTAGTTCGTGACAATGTCTTGCTGTGTACAACATAATAGTCTTGAGATCTTGCTTCTCCTATCTTAGCCTCTCTATTAGTAGTATTGTTTATCTCCTATTTTTACACTATACTATGGTTTTCAGAACAGCTTACATATTTTAAAAGTATTTATATACCCAAAAGAAATGTCGACAATTAAATTGGGAGGAGGCTTGTAAGAGAACAACAAAGAGTGTGACTGAATACTTTGCTTGACGTTTGTAACTCTTGTATCAAGTTACCACAGTAAGAGCCAAGATTTTAAGCACTATTAAATACAAAACAAACAAACAAAAACACTTTAAATATTTATGTTCATTTAAGAAAATATTAGTAGTGATGTATTATTTTGAAATACACAGTATGTATTTTCAGTTTTGCCATAGACAAGCATCTACATAAGGCTGTTAAATTGATCGTTGTTTTATATGAATGTGTATGTTTAATTGTGTTGCACATGTAATGAATGTGTGTGCAAGTGTGAATGTGTGAGTGTATATGACCATGTTGCTGTGCATGCATGTGTGTGAGTGTGTGTGGGTGTGTAAGTGTATATTGTGCATGTACGAATTATGTCAATGTGTGTGAGTGTGTATGTGTGAGTGTGTTGTGCATGTATGAAGGTGTGAGTGCATGTGTGTGAGTGAGTGTGTGTGCATGTTTATGTGTGTACAAGTGTACACAAGTGAGGACAATCTAGGATGTTAGGAGGTTGTCCTCAGGAATGCCATCCACCTTAATTTAGACTCTAACTGGACCTGGCTGAGCGGACTAGGCTGGCCGGACCAGGGATTCACCTTTCCCTGCCTCCCCAGAGCTGCCTAGCTCACACTACCACACTCAGCTTTTCACATAGATACTAGGAATCAAACTCACATCCTCCTCTTGTTTGCACAATGTGCACTTTACTCACATGGCTCATCGTCCCCTCTACTGTGGGAAATCTGGAATTTCCTATAGATAATTTGAAAGGACTTTTTGCAACCATTGGCCAGGGCCCATTTTATTTTGTAAGTGGGAATGCCAAGGCCCACAATAATATCTCCCAAATCACATGACTGGCAATAAACATCTGCGATTCATAAATTAATGATATTAAAAAATAATTGGTGTAGGGAATGGATGTAAATGTATGGCTGCTGGTGGTTAGGGGTGAAGGCTTTTGGCTCTGTATCGAAGTAAAGACAGGCCTGAGTTGATATCCCAGTTCAGCCATGTTCCAGCTGGGACTTAGGGAGACTCCTTAACCTTTTCAGTTTTCAGTTAGTTTATAATATGTGCCCTGCAGAAGCCTTGAGAGAATTAAGGGAAGATTATGCATCTTTTTAATTTCCCAAGGCTGCTATAACAAAGTACCACAGACTGGGTGGTAGACTTGAAGATCAAGGTTCTGGCCGGGAGGACTGTCTTTCTCCTTTATTCAGCTACGTGTGCTCCTTCACATGGTTCTAGTCTAGTGTTTTATTAATAGGATCTTGTCCTAATACCCACACTACGTTAAGGGTCCAGAGTCACCTCCAGACATAGTAACATTGTGAAGTACTGAGTATTCAGCACCTGAATCTGGGGTCATGTGACTATGCATGCTTAACACCTCCTGTCAACATACCCTAACTTTGCCCCAAAGAGGACGGAGATGTGTAAAGGTGTTTCCTAAAAGGCAGGTTACAAGATCCTGCAGGCTCTGTTACTATCAGGCTTGTGGCTTGGCCCTCCACCTTAGGGTAGCCTGCACTGCTTAGCACAGTGGCTACAGGCTTATTTAGGTAGGAAGTGGGGCAGGGAGGGAAGGAGGGAGAGGGAGAGGGAGAGAGAGAGAGAGAGGAAGCTGTATACATGAGCACCTTGGAGGACAGAAGAGAGAGTTATAGTTACAGAGAGGTTGAGAGCCTCCTAATGTGGGAGCTGGGAAGCAAACTCAGTTCCCACGGAAAGGTGATAAGCTCTCCAGGGTCTCCTTGTCTTTTTTAAGTATTCAAAATGTGGTTCATATGAGCCAAACAATGACTCAGGTAAAAGAATACACATCAGATTTTGAAGGTAAAACATGAAAGAATGTAAAATATCTTAACACTGATATTCATCATGTTAAAACTATCATTTTTGTTGAAATACTATATAGGAATTAAATATAATCTGCAAAAATGCCCTTTGCTCCTAGTTTAATGTGGCTACTACAAAAGTTAAATTTGTATATGGCTCTGAGAACTTTTCAACTGTAAGTAGTGCCTGAGAGGGCATCCAGGAGATGTTTGAAGACACCAGTATTTCTTGAGCTTGGCTCATCCTCAAAGACACTTGAGGCATGGTGTTGCCTTGAATACAGATTCCTGGCATCTTCTCTTGGAGGCTGATTTGTGATAGGTTTGCTTATCTGTATTTCTGGAACTGCACCAGCATCACTGACACTGCGCCTGCATTATTCCCTTGAGTGGCCACATCAAACTCACGTAAACATAGCCATTTTGCAGATGAAGAAACAAGAGTTTGGGGAGGTTAGACACATGGCCCAAAGTCTGTCACCTAGTAACAGGGATGGGAGTAGAGCTGATCCCAGAGCTTCCCAACTGGACAGCACTGGAAGCCACACTACACTCTGATAACCCCACTCCCACAAATGTCTAGTCTCCTACTAGCGGGCTGAAGGCCTCATGAGCTGGGTGGTAGCCTGGGCCCACCACTAGGCAGCGATGTGCATTTGGCACTTACGGTTCTCAGAGGCTCTCTGCCGAGTGCTGCCATAGCAGGGCTCCTCTGGTGCGGATGCTGGGTCAAGACTAAGAATCACATCTAGTTTCTCATGCAGCATCAAACATGGGAGGCCTTGATGAGCATCTCTCCTGGACTCCCATGACCCAGATGGAAAGCTGAAGTTTGAAGCAGACAGATAATTGGCCAAAACAATGAAAACTGAAGTTGAGACTAAAATCCAGGTCTTCCCTGTGAGGAAATGCAGAGCTCTTTCTCCTATTTCTGTGCTTTTCAAACTCCTCTTGGCAGTGACACTCTGACAACGAACTGTACATGGAAACCTAAAATATAATTGGGTGATGGGAGAAGTGGGCTGACTGAAGTGGGAATGGGCTGCCTAGCCCTCCGCCATCCTCTTCATCTTCTACCCTGTAAGAGGCAGTGTCAGAGTGCAGCCTCACAGATGCCATCACACAGTTCTAACACATGCCAGACGTGTACCAGAACTCTCTCTGTACACCAAACCCTTTAGACCAATCATACAGCAACCTTTGGTGCAATCATATCTGCATTTGACAGATAAGGAAACTGAGGCAAGGAGCAATCCAGCAGCTCATCCCAGGCCCTCCAGTGATCACAAAAGCTTAGATTGGATGCGGGCTGTGGGATTCCACCGCATGGGATCTCAACCGCAGTCAGATTTCTTGTCCCCAAGGAAGAAGTGGGTTATCCATCCACAGAGTAAAAAAGTAGGCAGGACACCCTGGGCTAGTCAGCCATGCTAGGAAGTCTGTCACACAGTATGGTGACGGGGAGGAAGTGAATGGGGAGAGCTGGGGGGTGGCTAGTGGCTATGCTAAAAGACAGGTGCTCCTAGGCCTGAGAGACAGGAAGAAGCTAGCCGTATAAGGTGCCTAGGGGGCCTTCTGGGAAAAGGAAGCATCCGCTATAAAGATCTTGACTCCAGGAAACTCCCAGTATCTCTAGGAAGAACAGAGACCTTGGAACTAAAATGCAGTTGGCCAAGGAAGAAAGGAATCGCTGGTCCAGGTCATCAGAGGCCTGAGGAGGGGCCCGCTGAGTGCACTTCTCAGGCTGCAGGGAACCTCTGGAGGGTTGTCAGCAGGAGATGCCACACTCAGCTTTCAATTTATTTTTAGACTTCTTTGCAGTGCAGGAAGGACGTTTCTCTAACAATTGGACACCCCCAGAATCCCCCACAAAAAAAGGAATTTTGATCTGAACCTCATATTCTATAGAAAAATTAATTCAAAGTGAATCACAGATGTAAATGTAAGACGCTAACCCACGAAGCCTGTTGGAAAGAAAAGGAAACGTCTCAGATACCTGTGGTGAGGCAAAGAGTTCTTATACATGACTTGAAGCACGCTCTCTATCAAAGAAAACACGAATGGATGGAGTTTCATCAAGGCTGAAAACTCTGCTCAGTGTAAGACCTTGTTAAGTGGATGAAAGGGGTGAGCAGCAGATTGTAAGGAAAATGTCAGCAAAGAGCTGTACAGAGAACATACAGCCAGGATGTCGGGGGTCCTCCTGCCGGGAAAAATACACTGCAGGGTTAAAGAGCCTGGAGCAGAGAGGGGGCCTCTCCAGACTGTGCTGGGGAGAGGCAGGTGCCTAGAGTGGACAGGCAACGGGGAGACAGGTTAGAGTCAAGATTTACCATGAAGGCACATCCATTGGATGGGATGCAGAACCCGAAGGAAAGAGAAGATCTGAGGGTAATTCCTGGTGTGGGGCTAAGTTCATGGGAGGCCACTAGCCTGGAGCACGAGGCTGGGCAGCAAGGGAGGGCAGAATGGGGAATATGCACAGCTGTAGGCCAGGAGGGATGCCAAGACATGAGAGGACCACGTCCCCAGTGTCACTTAGGGTGATTGAAGCCCATGCTAAGCAGGGCCGAATTCTGTGTTATTAGGCCTCCTCACAAGCCTGGGTGTTGTGGTTTTCTGTCATATCTTCATTTTTTATCTTTATCATTTTTTTAAATGCTAGCACAGTTCTTCTGTTAATTAGGCCCAAGGGGAACCTATAGCCCCATCTCACCCCCCTCAGCTGTACAGCCACCTCCTTACCCTCTTTCCCTTCCCACCCCGTCATTCCATGTCCCACAGTGTCTGGGACCTCCTCCATGACAATTGAGGAGTCACTTTTGGTGGCTTCCATTTCCTTTATGGAACCTTGTTTCCCACTATACTTCTCCTGGAGTCCCCCTCTTTACTCTCTTTGCACACTTAGAGTATACCAGGCCCCAGGCTCAACTTACGTGTCAGTTTATTGTACCCATTTCACAGATGA
This sequence comes from Montemys delectorum, assembly GCA_019843815.1. Classification (NCBI taxonomy): domain Eukaryota; kingdom Metazoa; phylum Chordata; class Mammalia; order Rodentia; family Muridae; genus Montemys; species Montemys delectorum. The sequence goes on from JADRCD010238951.1 coordinate 32,848, forward strand.
TTATACTCAGCCTCAGAGAGGTTAAATAACTTGGCACAAACCAGGTGGCATGGTAGTGTTTACAAGTTAAATTTGGGCCACCTGGCACCAAAATTCTTCACTGTTAAATGAACAGCCTCTTGGGCTCATGCGGGTCTTTTTGCTTACCAGGTCTTCTTTCTGACCTGCTCAGAGGATCCCCTGATTCTTGGCTTTGGGGACTACAGATTGTCACCTGTCTCTGATTCCTGAATGCTCATATCTGCTTGTCCCCCCGCCACCAGTTCAGTAGTACCTGCTTATAGAATCCATTAATACTCCAGAATATAAAGTAACTTACCCAAATAAATGATGGAATATAGATGTTTGTGGGCCTCACTGGCTCGAAACCTTATAGACTTTTTAAAACAAAACAAACTACCATTTCTCTGCAGCAGTATCTGTCCCTCAAGTGGAGGTGTAGGCTTTGTCCTATCTACCCAAGAGGGAGGAGGCCTTGCAAGAGACTTTCCTGATTCGCTTGGTTGCTCCGTGTGCTGGGGATACCAAGGTGGGCATCAGTGATTCCCGATTTAGGGGAGAGTCAGAGTAAATGTTGTCAGCCTATTGGTAGACTGCCACCAAAGAAGCAGATGTAAGGTTCGAATAAGCCCCCGCCTCAGCTGTCAGCAGCCACTCTGTGGTGCACGCCACTCTTTCCCTAGATCACAGTGTTCACTTTTGATACCAAGATAATAAGAAGTCAGGCCACATAGGACTATGTGGGGTGAGTGAGGAGAATAGGAAGGCATATGAGCGGTACCTGCTGCGCAAGAACGGGGCGACTTTACAGCTGCTTTCTGACGATACTGTTATTCCATAGGACCTACCTTGCCAGATCATCTGTCACCCTCACCGCAGGAGGCTGGACTTAATGCACCTGCTTTTCCCCCTCCCCCTTCCCAGAGCCTTGGCTCTACGATCCTGGAGAGAAACCAATTGTCTCTGGCCTGTCAGCCAGAAGCTCTGAGACCACAGACACCACGGAGGGGTTATTCATTCCGAACACGAAACAAAAGCCTGAGCTGGCTTTGTATCTAAGCGAACTGATTAAGCTGCGCGTTAGCTGGGGATAAAGCTTCTTACCGAATAACTAGACTTTTGCTGAGCCAGGATGATAAATTCATTCTTAATGCATTGATAATAAAAAGCGATTCCCCTCTACCCGACCGCCCCTTCTTTTGCGTTTCCACCGGCTTAGGGGCAGTCTCTGTGTTGAACACCTCCATCTAGAGGACATCTGGAGAATCGCATCCTGAGCAGAAGCAATTTTTTTTTTTTTTTTTAAAGGAACATCAGAACTTAACACAATACATAAGAGGCTCAAAGACACTCTGGGAAGCCAAATGTGTTTACAAAAATGACTGCCAGTAGTTACTTATTACCCTGAGAATGGCATGCTTCTTACTGCATGGCCTCTATACTGCTAAATTGTTCCTCAGATAGCTGTTAGATGGGGTTCAGGCTCCACTCATCTTTGCCTCACTGAAGCAGCCTGTGCACGCGCACGTGTGTGTGTGTGTGTGTGTGTGTGTGTGTGTGTGTGTGTGTGTGTGTGTGTGCATGTATATATTGAGGCACCTGCTCTGTGTTAAGTGCCACACTAGAAATTTGGGGCATAGAGAGCAATGTATAGCCCTGAGTTTAAGATGTCTATACATGAAGAAGGAAAAGAAGAACAAAAGCACAAAGATTTAAGGAGCAAGGTAAGTCAGAGCAACCTAGCTATCCATCCTATGGGAGAGCCCAAATTTAGTGGGGTTCAGAGGGAGGGAGAAAGAGAGAGGCTGGCATCCCACGAGCATTTCGCATCCCTCTAGATGTCACGTGTGACCTCACCTAAATCACGTGGATGTAGGGCATGTTTCCTATCTCACATGAGGATGTCGAGACTCAGAGAGGTTGAGTTTCTTGACCAGTGCAGCAGAGTTGAAAAGGTAAGAGGCCAGAATTCAACACCGACCTGTGTGCCTCACACATGGTTCCTGTAATCCAAGGCTGCCCACTGAGTGGGAAAACCATGCAGATGAGAAATAGGATCTTGAATTACCTCAGTGGTAAAAAGTGTTTATCCCCAGGAGGTGAATCTGATTTCCAGAAATAGTCAAAGAATTTTCTGAGCCAAGTTATCCTGTGGATAATGAGATTTAAGGGTTTTTGTTTATTTTTAAAATGTGAATCTAAGATATGAAAATTGAGTTTTGTCCAATTCCTGATAAATCATCTAACAGTTTGTTGTTGCTGTTATTGGTAGTGGTAGTGGTGATGATGGTGTGTATGTGTTCTTGCTGTTGTTGTTTTGAAACAATTTTGCCATGTAGCCCAGACTGGTTTTGAGCTCAGGACACTTCTGCCTTGGTCTCCCAAGTGCTGGGGAAAGAGTCAGTATACAGGGGAGGGTGGCCGCTCTGGCAGAGGAGCTGTGGACAAGGACCATGTCCTGTAGGGTATTTCATTTCTCTCTCTCTCTCTCTCTCTCTCTCTCTCTCTCTCTCTCTCTCTCTCTCTCTCTCTGTGTGTGTGTGTGTGTGTGTGTGTGTGTGTGTGTGTGTGTGTGTGATATTGTGTTACTCAGGCTCAGACAGGAGCTTGTTCACAATGCTCACAGCCATCCCCAAAGTTTCCTCTATCTGTCTTCATCTCCACCAAGAGTGGCTCTTCCCCACTTCAGAATAAGGAAACAGGCTTCCATGAGTGGATAACTCAGAGGGGCAGCAGTAAAGCCAGTGGGTGTGTGCCTGGGCACCTCATCCTCCTGTATTTCCCAGGAAGGAGATTATGGAATAAGAGAATTGACATTGCCATCTTGGAGATGCACACAGAGGTACATGCCCACTGCAGAAGTCAAAGGTAGTAGAGGATGCTGGAAGAGAAGATGCAATCATGGAAGACTTCCTGTAAGAGGTATTGGTGTGATCCACCTGAGAAAAGGAGAGGATCAGAAGGAACCATTCACTCTTACCACCACCGGCATCCCTCTGTCTACCTGGGAAGAATGGATAACATTGCAAAGGAAACTTGCATGTAGGGATTGATTTTTTTTTTAACGTGTACTCATCTGGGTGTACTATTTCCATACCAAGGTAACGAGCCAGGACCTGTCCCTCCAGGCAGCCTAGATGCAGATCGCCAAGTGGCAAAAATCCCATCTGAGCATGAGACCCAGGCCCACCATGACTAGTGACTAGCCTTTAAGCTGTAGCCCAGTTGTTCAAACTAATGTGCGTGTGGCCTGGTAGGCAGAAAGAAGGTACCCTCCTTCCAGGGACCACCTATAAGGTGCCCAAGGGTAAGTTACCACCACTCTGTTGCCAAATCCAAGGCTCTTCCTAGCTGAACCGTGCAAAGATGGCAGTAATGTTGTTAGTAAGGATGAGGAATAACAAAATGGCAACCTCCATGGCGTGTCTGCCTGCCCCTTCCCCAAACACTGACTCATCGAGTGATTCAAGAGATAACTTCAAAAGCCCTGGGGGAGGGACTGGAGAGATGGCTCAGTAGCTACTACCACATAACTGCTCTTGCAGAGGGACCACAAACACCTGTAACCACAGCTCCACAAGATCTGGTGCCCTCTGCTGGCCTCTGACAATACCTGCACATACATGCACACAGCCACATGCCTAGGTAATTAAAACTAAAAATGCGTTTTTTTTTTTAAATGCTCTGGGAAAAGAAGTGAGTTCTCTGAGATGCTCTGGGTGGTCAGAAGGTACAGTGAGGGCAGCCGTGAAGTGTGATGGCTCTACCAGGGTGATTGGATCAGCTCATGGAGGACA
>JADRCD010238953.1:0-78430 GCA_019843815.1 Montemys delectorum
ATCCAACCATCTTTCTAGTTCCTCTGGACACTTTGCAAGATGTTATGAAAGAAATATTTTTCTTGACTTCATCCTCAAAAGAGTATATATATATATATATATATATATATATATATATATATATATGGTCTTGATTTTCATCCATTAATTTTGTATCTCACTTGTTTAATTATATCCTTCAGATCATAACATTTTTCAATGGAAGAGTAAGGGGATTCCTAAGACATGGGAAAGGAATGAGACTCTCAAGAATTTGGAATCTTATGAAACTTCAGAGTCCTTGAAATTAAAAAAATAAGAATTTTCAAAGCTCCCTTCCCAAGTTTATGGACAGAGTAAACATTTTCATGGGGAAGATGTACTCTGGTTGTTGTGCTTACAAGGTAAACAGGAAACTGTAGAAATGTCAATTCTATTAGTCATCTCCATGCAGTGTTTGACCTTTGGTGATTTTTTTATTAGATGTTTTCTTTATTTATATTTCAAATGTTATTCCCTTTCCTGACTTCCCCTCTGAAAACCCCCATCCCATGCCCCTTCCCCCTGCTCACCAGCCCACCCTCTCCTACTTCTCTGTGCTGGCATTCACCTACACTGGGGCATCGAATCTTCAGAGGACCAAGGACCTCTCCTCCCATTGATGTCCGACAAGGCCATACTCTGCTATACATCTGGCTGGAGCCAGGAGTCCCTCCATGTATACTCTTTGGTTGGTGGTTTAGTCCCTGGGATCTCTGGGGGTACTGGTTTATTCATATTGCTGTTCCTCCTATAGGGCTTGAGACCCCTTCAGCTGCTTCAGTCCTTTCCCTAGCTCTTATCAACCACAATGTGTGCTTTCTTCAGCAGTAAGAGTTTATCATTTGGTTTAATGAGTGACAGACTGATGGTATAGGGTTTGCATTGGAAGCCACTGTGAATTCCCAGCCCAACGTTTTATATGGAATTTGACATTAAGATTTTTATTTAGACACATATGGCTTATTAGCTATATGGGCTATTAGATATTATAAGCAATATCTTCTTATATTGTAAAACATTTAAAATTTTGTCAAACCCTTTAGAATTTAGCTTATATAATAATGGGCCATAATATAACCCATTGGTTTATATTTTTCAAAACCAACTTTAATAAGGCTTCTTAAATGATTCAACCTCCCATATAACTCAACAACTAAAGGTCTTGGAGGAAGATGGGTAATAGGACAAGGGAGAAGCATGCCTGTTTAGAAGTAGTTCCGGGGGCCAATTCCAAAATTCATTGGCTGAAGTACAGTCCACTAGCAAAATACTAAAGATGAATCAGTAGTAGCAGCTCAATCCATAAGAAACCAGGAACCTTCTCTGATGGGCATTACTCCATGAAGTGCCAAAAAGAAGCCAGAACACCGCTAGAAGTTCTTTGTACATTCCTTTTTACAGTGTTTCAACAAGTGAAGATCAGAGAAAAAAGCAAGGGAAATCATTGTTAGAGTATGATTAGTGAAGATTAGCATCAGCAAAACCCAGTGAAGACCAGCAAGGCAAACCAATCCCAGAGTGCCCTCAGCATGGTCCAGCAAGGCAAAGTACAACACAGAGCAGCGAGGTGAATCAGTCCAAAGGATCATCTACTGTCTGTTCAGTTGTATTTTAACTCTTTTTAAATGTCATGTGTCCACTCATGCATTTGCTACTGCAAAAATCACATGCCCTTTTACCTGACAGCTTCTAGAACAACACCATGTGTTCTCAGCAAAACAGGCTCTCAGGTGTCTGCTCCAGCAAAACATCTTCCCATAAGACAGTTTCAAGGAAAACATCACATGACATAACCAGTGTCCAACAAAAAACAGAAATTTCCAATTTAATAGCCTTTTATACAATTTTAGGTTTTATTGACACCACAACAAACCCTACCTTTTTTCCATGTCCCACTTCTATCCATATTTATAGCTAATATTCACACATTACTTATAATATTTATTTTACTAGCTACCCCACCTCTATTACTGCTTTTTACCCGATTGGTGGTGACCACTTTCTTCCTTTACTTATAAATATATCCTACAAGTTAAACAGAGAAATATAAAAAAAATCAAATCTAGAATCTGTATATGATAGGGAACATAGAGTGTATATTTCTGAGTGTGGCTTAATAGGGTCTATATTATGTTTTCCAGTCCATTCATTTTTAGAAATATTTTATTTTTGTTAGTATGTGTGAAATTCAAATATGATAAATGTGTACATATAAATCACATTTTCCACCATCTTTCTGCCCCTTCATTCACCTATCTGAAATAGACATCTGCACTGATTTCCTAGATATTTTCACACAAAAGTGTAAGTATCTCAGATATAGAGTCCTTTGGGCACATTCTAGGTCATGTAGTACTGTCATTATTAGCTTTTGAAAACCAACAAACTAATTTTCATAGTGGGTGGACCAGTTTACAATTCTACTAACATTGAATAGATGTTCCTCTTGTCCCAACATCCTAACTTGTGTTGTGTGTTTTAACTACAAAAAAGTGGTGATTACTCAAATAACTTTCATGCTATTGTTGCATGAATGGTTATATCCTGCCAGGCCAGGCATTATAGTAGTTTATAGTGATCCCAGGTGGGTAAGATTAATGAATGATTTTTCTCTTCCTAGAGTAAATAGAATCTTCTGGTGTTGTTAAATTTAGCCAGAAGTGAAGAAGTTTCTAGATCAGTACTAACTTGATTTCTCTGTCCCATAACTTGAGGGATAAGTTCTTACTTTAAATATCTGGAGTGTAATAAAGATCAATGACAATAGCTATCACACTTGGGTAATTTTATGAGATCCTTTTGATCAACACCACAAAAAAGTGATAATTCATAATTGTCATTGGCCTATAGTGTGTTGATGAGTTATTTTGTTCCATCCCATTGTGAGGTAACTCAATTTAAATTCTTTTTACATAATTATATGCATATGTGCATATATAAAAAGATCATTTTACATGTATATGCATGTTCCTGAGAGTATTAATAAATCTGTGGATGCTAAAAGAGAGCAATAGGCCTCCTGAAACTGTAATTATATATGGTTTTGAGTCACCTATGTAGGTGCTAAGAAATGAATCTGAGTATTATGCAAGGAACTACCTGGGGTTCCGGTTAGTTGAGACTACTGGTTTTCCAGTAGTCACCATCCCTTTCATCTTCTTCAATTATTCCTCAAATTCAACCATAGTCTTCAATGACTTCAATCCAATGGTTAGGTGTAAGTATCTATACATCTCAGTCAGCTGCTGGGAGAGCCTCTCAGAGGACAGCCTTGAGAGATGCCATGGGTCTGTGTTAGTGGAAACTGCTTGCTTTCCTATGGGGTTGCCTTCCTCCTCCTTAGCTTTTTCTGGCCTTTCCCTAATTCAACCACGGGGATGTTGACTTCAGTCCACTGGTCGGGTATAATTACCTGCATCAGTGTCAGTCAGCTGCTTGTTGAACCTCTCAGAGGACAGCAATGCAACAATCATGTCTGTAAGAACACCACAGCAACAGTAACAGTGCCAGGCCTTGGAGCCTCCTATTGAGATGGATCCCAGGTTGGGAGAGTCACTGTACGTCCTCCTTCAGTCTCTTTTCCATTTTTGTCCTTGCCCTTCTTTTAGATAGGAACAATTCTGTTTTGTTGCCATTTCTTTGTATTGGAGGTGGACTCTACAAGTTCCTTCTCCCCACTGTTAGGCATTGCATCTATGGTCCCTCCATTTGAGTCCAGGGAGTCTCTCACCTCCCAGATTTCTGATACCTCTAGAGGGTCTAGCCAACTTCCACTCCCTGAAGTTGTATATTTCCATATGTTTTGCTGCTTCTCAAGTCTTCTCTCCTGTTCTCCCCAATACCTGATCATGTTCCACTTCCCCTCCCCTATGTCCATCCAGGTCCTTCCCTCCCTCTGCCTCCAGTGATTGCTTTCTTCTACTTCCCAAGTTGGATCAAAAGATCCTCATCTGTCCCATTTGTCTTAAACTTCCTGAGTTTTGTGTATTGTAACCTGGATATACTGTACACTTTTTTTTTTTGGAAAATACCCACTTATTAGTGACTACATACTATGCATAGCCTTTTGGGTCTGAGTTACCTCACTCAGGATGGTATTTTTTTTTAACTTCTATCCATTTGCCTCTAAAACTCATGATTTCCTCATTCTTAATAGATGAATAATATTCCATTGTGCAAATGAACCATATTTTCTTTATCCTTTCTTCTGTTGTGGAATATCTGAGTTGTTTCCATCTTCTGGCTATCACAAATAAGGTTGCTATGAACATAGTGGAGTACATGCCCATGTAGTTTGTCGGAGAACCTTTAGGGTAAAGATTGGCAAGAGTGGCAGAGCTGAGTCTTCAGGTAGATCTGGTTCCAATTTTCTGAGGCATCTCTAGATTGATTTCCAGAGTGGTTGCACTAGTTTGCAATCCAACCAGCAATGCCACCATGGAGGAGTGTTTCTCTTTCTCCACATTCTTGCCAATATATGCTGTCACCCGAGATTTTCATCTTAGCCACTCTGATTGATGTAAGGTGGAATCTCAGGGTCTGCTGATATGCTCATTAAGGATTTTGAGCATTTCTTTAAGTCATTCTCTGACATTTGAGATTCTCTGTTGTGAATTCTCTATTTAGTTCTATACCATGTTTTTTGATTGGGGTGTTTGGGTTTTTGGAGGTTAGCTTCTTGAGTTATTTATATATATTTGCATATTAGCACTCTATCAGATGTGGCGGTAGTGAAGATTTTTTCCCAATATCTGATATCTATTCTTCTTAAGAGGAGGGAATCCTCATAAATACATACACAGATAAAGTCTTCTAAAATATTTCTTTGTTCACAGTAGTAATTAGCACAATTACTCAGATTTTGAGTTTCATCACACTGACAGCTATGATCTCTACAGACACTTGTCTTGTGAGCTCTGATGCCTTTGGACATTCTCTGGCAGCAAAATTTTGACTTTATCAATGCTTGACTTTAATCTTCTAAGAAAATAATTTTTGTGATTGAGGAGCCACTGACAGCCAGACTGACAGTGTTGCCTCCACATTGTTCTGATACCTCTTGTCTTCTTTCAGATGGGTATGTCATTCTGACGAATGGAAACACAATTTTACCATGGCCCAGAGTGAAGGCATTGCAAAGACCTTCAGAAGATGTCCAGGTTGGATCCTGGTGTCCTCCGTGGTCCTGATGCATTAAACCTCTTTTTTTATTTTATTCTTTTTTCTTATTTTTTATTATTTGAATGCATTTATACATCAAACATATTAATAATATTGAGTATTTTGAGAATCATATAATACATAAAAATTTGTTCAACTTTTATATTCATATCTTTTCATACTCTAAAAATGTAATTAATGAATATTTAATACTATCTATAACTGAGGATCCTATATTTAGTGTTGAATACTAAATTGTTTCAAAACATATAAAATATTCTTTGGGAATTAAGCATAGTAAGAGAGCATAAAATATAAAAATGAGTCATTAAGAAATATATTCAAAAGCCCTGAGATGATACCAGCTGACATAGTGAGAGCATTTAAAACATATTATATATCTGTGTACATTGTCTAACAATCAGTTTACTTAAAAAGCATTATCAGTGTTTCTAGGAGAGAAATTATTTTATCCGTAAGTATATATTAAATTTTCAACATAATAAAAACTCTTTGAACTTAAACATTAAGAAAATGCTAATTTCAAGCACAGTGACCCAGTGAGAAAAATTATCAATAATATTTCCATGATGTTTGTAGAACATGATTTTAATATTTTCAACTGTTAATATTCAACAAACAGAATAATTATTTGAAGATATATTTCATTGTTATGTCTCCCTGTTCATTTCTGAGTTTATTAATTTAAATATTGTTTCTGTGCCCTCTTATTAGTCTGACTAAGGGTTTATCTATTTTATTGATTCTCTCAAAGAACCAGCTTCTGGTTTTGTGTTTCTTTGTGTAGTTCCTTGATTCTATTTTGTTGATTTGAACCCTGAGTTTGATTATTTCCTGCTGACCACACTTCTTGAGTGTATTTGCTTCTTTCTGTTCTAGAGCTTTCAGGTGTGGTGTCAAGTTGCTAGTGTAAGCTTTCCTCCAGTTTCTATTTAGAGGCACTTGGAGCTACGAATTTTCTTCTTACCACTGCTTTCAGTGTGTCCCATAAATTTTGGTAAGATGTGTCTTCATTTTCATTAAATTCTAAAAATCCTTTAATTTCTTTCTTTATTTCTTCCTTGACCAAGTTATCATTGAGTAGAACATTGTTCAGCTTCCATGTGTATGTGTGCTTTCCGCTGTTTTTGTTGGTATTTAAGACCAGCCTTAATCCATGGTGATCTGATAGGGTGCATGGGATTATTTCAGTGTTCTTGTATCTTTTGAGGCCTGTTTTGTGACTTATTATATGGTCAGTTTTGGGGAAGGTACTGTGAGGTGCTGAAAAGAATTCTTATGCTTTAAGATGAAATGTTGTATAAATATCTGTTAGATCCATTTGGTTCATAACTTCTGTTAGTTTCACTGTGTCTCATTTTAATTTGTGTTTCCATGATCTGTCCACTGCTGAGAGTGGAGTGTTGAAGTCTCCCACTATTATTGTGTGGGGTGTAATGTGTGCTTTGAGCTTCAGTAAAGTTTCTTTTACGAATATGGATGCTTTTGCATTTAGAGCATAGATGTTCAGAATTGAGAGTTCACCTTGGAAGATTTTGCCTTTGAACAGTATGAGGTGTCCTTTCATATCTTTTTTTGATATCTTTTCATTGAAAGTTGATTGTATTCAATATTAGAATGGCTACTCCATTTTGTTTCTTGGGACCATTTGCTTGGAAAATTATTTTTGAACCTTTTGCTCTGAGGTAGTGTCTGTCTTTGTCACTGTGGTGCATTTCCTGTGTGCAGCAAAATGCCAGGTCTTGTTTATGTATCTATTAATCTACATCTATTAATCTATGTCTTTTTTTGGGAAATTGAGACCATTGATCTTAAGAGATATTAAGGAAAAGTAATTGTTACTTCCTTTTATCTTTGTTATTAGAGGTGGGAATATGTTTCTGTGGCTATCTTCTTTTGTGTTTGTTGAACTTTCTTGTTTTTTTTTCTAGGTTGTAGTTTTCCTCATTGTGTTGGTGTTTTCCAACTATTACCCTTTTTAAGGCTGGATTTGTGGAAAGATATTGTGTAAATTTGGTTTTGTCATGGAATATCTTATTTTCTACATCTATGGTAATTGAAAGTTTTGCTGGGTACAGTAGCCTGGGCTGGCATTTATGTTCTCTTAGGGTCTGTATGACAAGTGCCCAGCTTTCATAGTCTCTGGTGAGAAGTTTGGTGTAATTTTGATAGGTCTGCCATTATATGTTATTTGACATTTTTCCCTTACTGCTGTTAGTATTTTTTCTTTGTTTAGTGCATTTGATGTTTTGATTATTACTTGATGGGAGGAATTTCTTTTCTGGTCCAGTCTATTTGGAGTTTTGTAGGCTTCTTCTATGTTCATAGTCATCTCTTTCTTTAGGTTAGGGAAGTTTTCTTCTATAATTTTGTTGAAGTTATTAATGGCCCTTTAAGTTGGGAATCTTCGCTATCCTCTATACCTATTATCCTTAGCTTTGGTGTTTTCATTGTGTCCTGGATTTCCTGGATGTTTTGAGTTAGGAGTTTTGCATTTTCTTTGACTGCTGTGTCAATGTTTGCTATGGTATCTTCTGCACTTGAGATTATCTCTTCTATCTCTTGTATTCTGTTGGTGATGCTTGTATTTATGACTCCTGATCTCTTTCCTAGATTTTCTAACTCCAGTTGTCTCCCTTTGTGATTTCCTTATTGTTTATATTTCCATTTTTATATCTTGAATGGTTTTGTTCATTTCCTTTGTCTGTTTGGTTGTATTTTCCTGTAATTCTCTGAGGGGTTTTTGTGTTTCTTCTTTAAGTGTTTCTAGCTGTTTACATGTGTCCTCCTGTATTTCTTTAAGGGAGTTATTTATGTCCATCTACAAGTCCTTTATCAGCATAATGAAAAGTGATTTTACATCTGAATCATGCTTTTCTGGTGTGGTGGTGTATCCAGAACTTGCTATGCTGGGAGAATTGGGTTCTGATGATGCCAAGTACCCTTAATTTCTATTGCTTTTTTATTGTGCTTGCCTCCCACCATTTGATTATCTCTAGTGTGACTTGCCCTCACTATATGTAACTGAAGCCTGTCTTTCCTGTGATCCTGGTTGTGTCAGAACTCCTCAGATTCTACTGTCTCTGTGATTCTGTGATTTTGGGATCCTGTGAACCTGGGTGTGTCAGAGCTCCTGGGAGTCAAGCTGCCTATGGAAACCTGAGCTCCTGGTGAGACTAAGCTTCTGGGATTCTGGAATCCTGTGATCCTGGGTGTGTTAGAACACCTGGGAGTGGATCTTCTGGGTGTTGTGGGACTACCTGCAGAGTTCTTGCCTAAGGTCTGCTCAGGGCACTGCCACAGAAAGGAAGTAATCCATGCCACTGGTTGGGCAGAGTTCCTGGGTTCTCTGCTATCTCTGGTCCCAGTTACTTCCAGTTTTGGGGCAGATGTTTTGTTCTCCTGAAATCTGATCCTATCAACATTAAACCTCTTAAGGCTCCTGAGCATGAGTTTTTTTTGCCTGTTTTTTTCTTTACTCTGGATGTTGTGAGCAGCTTGCACTGCTCAAGATAGCACAAAGTGATGTTGTTTAATGATTGACTCTCACTTGAATGGAGTCCAAGATAGCAAAGCATATTTCTCCTAACTAAAATGTAATGACATGCAATATATATATAAAAAATTAACAAACATTTCATCTTTGAAAAACATCTAGTCATAACAATACATTCTCATTTGCTTATATGGTGAAATATAAAGAGGGATTCTATTCTTATCTGAAGTTTAATGTGTTAAGTTAAAAGGAACAGAGAGTAATACTTTGATCAGGACCTTATAATACATTAAACTTTTTAGGGAAAATGGGTTTCATCTGTTTTGGACCAGCCTGCAGCAGAATGCAGTTATATACAAGAGAATGGAGGGTGAAGAATAACTCACTGTGTCTGTCTGATTCCAACCAGAAATCTTTTCACATCAACAAATGATTATAACCTTACTCTTTTAAAGTTACAGCAGTGAGCACCATACCATGTTCATACAACATGTTGAAAACATACTTATGGAATAAAGTACTTAATGGTATTAATAAAGCTGTCTTCTGTTTTCGGCATTGTTATTGACTCTGGCTTTCAACAGTTGAAGATCACAGAACAAGGATCCTTAGGGTCTCTGAAGATCAATAATAAAGGAGAAATAGTGGGGAAACCTGCAACCAAAACTTGACTGCAATGCCTTAGGAATTGATGAGAATATATAAAAAAGGTGTAAAAAATGATACAAATAATATGTAGAAGATAAAAACCAACAAATGTGACCACCAACATCAGGATTGTATGGGTTGCTCTGGTCTCAGCTTGGCCTCTGTGGCCTCGATTGGTAGTGAAGATGTGCTGCATTCGGTGTCTGTGTCTATGGAGGAGAAGTACCATGGAGACACTGGTCCAGACCATAATGCTCATGAATATGGTATCATGGGAAAACCGCAAGAAGATAATGCCTACATTGAATCCAGAAGTGGAACAGAAAAATTTGCTTTTACAGTCAGTGTTATTTTCTGTTTTCTGTGGACCAGTGACCTTAATTGGAATGTGGATGTTACTTAAGACACTAAAGAACCAACAACTGTAACAAGAATAACTAGTCAGATTTGGAACACTTGCTTTGAGTATAACTTTACCTCTATTAACAGGAACAAGAGTGAAAAGCTGATGAATACTCAGGACACAGGTGGAGCACAAGTTTGTGCTTCTTGATACCAGGCGAGTAAAGAATTCTAATTTACACTTGAGGTCAGTTTGTGGACTTCTTGGAGCAAAAGCCATCATGTTGTTTGGAAATGCAGTGATGAAGAGAATCAAGGCATTTGTCACAGCTATGTGGCTTAAAATCACCTGTCTGGGCCTCTGTTGAAAACCCATCAAGACTGGAGAAAAATTATAAACAAAGAGAAATACATTGGCAACAGTCCCAACACCAAACTGGCACAGCAAGAGGAGCTGAAGAGCCACTTCTTCAGTGGTTTTCATGGATTTATCACAAGCAGGCATGGAGAGGACTTTACTCAATCCTTGATTAATGATTATGTAGGACACAGCTGTCCTCAGGATTCTCTTCTATTTTTACATGCTTACTAATTAACTTGGGATAATTTCTTCTCTTGATCATGGAGACAATAATCTATCACAATACAGGGAGTTTGCCTGTAGAACAATGCATGGACAGTAACTCAGAATAAAATTTTATACTTAATGAATTACTCTTGCCTCAAGATAAATTTTTTATTGCAACTACATCTTTATGATCACATAGGTCAAAAACTTACACAATAATACACATTTTAACACACCATGGGGTTTGCATATGAATAAAGAGTGGAAAGAGACCAGTATGAGTGTGAGATTCTATCCTCAGAATTCAATAAATTTAGGAGAGAGGGGAGACTGCAAATGGCTTGTAACTTAATCAATAAAATCATTTAATAATAAATTAAAGAGTCCTTCATTTTGTCATCAGCTTTCAATATAATTAGAAGAGAGATAATGCTACATTTGGAATGAATTTTAATCAAAAAAGAAAAGAAAAGAAAAATGCACCATAAAAATAATTAATACAATTTTCTCATATTATACTAACATGTTAAAATAATGTGCATATTAATAAGATGTATGATTTACATATAATAATGTGTAAGATTTTGTAACTGCATTTAGATGGAGAAAATTAAGTTGTTGGCTCTTGAGGAACTTTGGTACTACTCATCCACAACATAAAATATGAAATATTTCCGATAAAGCCACTTGTGTTTCTATCAAACAGATGAACATATGTTTACATATGTATCCTCCATGTGAAAAACTCAATTGCTAACAAGTTTCAATTGTTCATATTTCTCCCAATCTTAATTTTTATTCTAAAAATACATGTGCCAGAGTCTCACCTGCATCATCTCCAGCTTCCCTCCAAAATTATTAACACAATCACTATTATACCCTTTGCAAGCTGATGCTTAATCTGCATTTTACTTGTTTCTATGTTTTCTAAAGGAATACAGGGGCCTCCATCCACTAGATAAAATTGAACATCTCATGTACAGATGTTATATTACATGCTGTTTTCAGCTAAGTGCAAATTCAGAAAATAGACATTTCTTTGAGATGAAAGCAAATTTTAACATATTTGAGTTAAACTTCAGTCTTCAAAAAAAATTAATGATTCATGTTGGCTTTACAAGCAATGTACACTCAAGAAGGGAGAAGAGAATTTTAAGAAGTCGATGGTTGCAAGAATCTCACCTTCTGAGTCACAGGATGAAGATGCTCATCTGACGGGTCAGGAACACAGCTCCTATAGAAGCATATATTGTAATGCCTTTCACATCGAAGACATTGTCTGTGTGTTTCCTTGCCTGAGAAAGAATGCCAGGAAAGTCAGAATGGTTTTTAATCTCTATTCAGTACTGTGAAGGTAACCCACCAAGTCCAGGCTTATAGTCTCATAAAATAGTAGAGTACCTGGACACGACATACCTCAGAGAGTTTATTATTGTGTCAAATTTGGTGTCAGTGTATTTGTCTGCATGGTATCTTTGGGATACCTCTGATGAAGGAAAATCATTTATCCCCAGAGCAAATCTCCATTTTTACTTTCTGGTGCTTAATGATGATATCTAGGAGTTTGTTAGATGTTGATGAGGACCTGAGCAGAAGTTAAGAAAGGGTGTTCATGTTTCCTTTGGGAAAATTTAAGTTCTGAAATGATCTTGTAGTCAGATGTGAATTGAGGCACTCAAGAGTAGAAGAAGAACTTGTTATGCACATTTCTATGGAGTGATTTATCACTATTATTTCAGTCTTGCAAAATTATGCTAACAAGTCCTTCTAGAAAACCAGCAACTTGTCATTCAGATTGTGTAATTTCCCAGGAAATTGCTTCATTTCAACTTTTACCATGTTTATCTCATGACATATTTTTTTGAAAATTTATTAACTGAAGCTGTTCTTTCCCACTTGAATCCTCTGGTTATTCCCATATCCACATGTTTTTCAGTTAGATTGCTACTTTTTTCTGATATACTCATGAATCTTTATCAGAAGCCTAATATACTTTGCTATTATTAAGAGAATCTGCTTTGTAAAGAAGCAATCCTGAACAAACAAGCAAAGATATGGATTGAGCAACCATTAAAAAATTAATAGATCTAACCACACTCATTTATACTCTAAGTATAATAAAAAATTAGGGACTTAGTTTTGATTATCACTGATGAAGAGTAAAACTCAGATTGTAAATGTAAGAATTGTAGGTTCTAAACCTTTATTGATAGTCACACCTTCAGCAAGGTTGTCTTAGACTCAGTTAAAGTACATATATTAGGATGTATGAGAACAATATATGATTGCTAATATTTTGTTTACTAATGAAAATTATAGAATTTAGAAGGGATATGGGGGAAATACCTTGCCATTTATTACTCAGATAGCATGTTTGTCAGAGACAAGCTAACATCCATGATTGCAACTGTGAAATTGTTTTAGGCCAATTGACAATTACGTAGGGGTTATTAGCCTCATACATGAATGTATATATAGTTGAATAAACTTAAAAGTCAGGAATTTGTAAGAGTCATGGCATCTTGAAAAATAAGAGATAGAATATCCCTATTACATTAATAGGTGTTATAAAGGATTAAAATGTGATAATGGAACATGAAGAGTTAAATTTGGGTGTATGTAGGATGGAAAGTAGACAAGGAAATAAGGAAAGGAATAACTAACACTAAGTGTATTTTGAAAAACTGGAGAGAAACATGCTGGTTTTGAGGCATCCTATAATTTATACACTTGCATGTTTCAAAGGAGTTTTAATAAATCTGTACACTATGAGGTGGACAGTCTCCCAAATAGACATCGCATGTTGAATAATATAAAACTCTATTCCAGGTTTAGGTTACTTCTTTTTCTAGTTGCCTGCCAATCAACTCCCAAAGCACTATCTACCCTATGCCTAATTGTCACAGGCTGCTACCAATAGTGTTGGAAATTCTCCAAAACTGGGTGGCTGAAAACACCATATACTAGACACAGAACATGCAGAAATCGAAGTGGAACTTACTTTGAAGATTTGTATGTCACTTATGTGTCCACAAGTGGTATAACAAAGGAGGATGAAAAAGTTGCATGGAAAACTTTCTTAAAAGATGTGACATACAGTTCAGGAGGAGAAAAGTAGTCAGAGACCCCATCCTTCTGTGAACCCTGCCAGATACCACAATTACTGGCTTGATGAGATATACCCTTTGATTCAAGAGTGACATAAATGTTATGGGGGAAACCATCTACTTTCTTATTCAAACTAATGCCCTGTCCATGAGCTAGAACTCATAAACAGCACTGTTTATATTGTCTGTGGGCAGATAGGTTCTAGCAGGGAACCCAATACTAATGTTCTCCTTAATGGACACAGAATTCAAATATTTCTTGATGACTTATTGCTACACCTGTAGATTGGTGCATTTCTCAACCCTCATCAGAGAAGCTTCTTGCATATTAATTAACACAGGAACTGTCAACTGGTAATTATGCAGTGATATGAATTTGTTATGCTCTCAGACCTATAATGTATATATAATAGCTCTCCCACCAAGCCTTAAGGATCGTCACAGAACATGGGGTGAGCAGAATGTTAGAGCCAGAGGTCACTGATAACATCAATGAAACAATTTTTTCTGGACACTACAGGGGAGGAACAGAGATATTGACCCACAAGGATTGCAAAAGAATTCAGAAGACCTGTACAAGATTAAGCCCAACCAATATTGTTAGTTCTTTGTCAATAGGATAGAAGATAGAGTTTTCTGAGAAAGACTAATGTCATTTGGGAAAATGCTTTCCTCAATTTACCTGTAGTCAACTCTGTAGGGAATTTATTTATAACAGTTGATATGATAGTTTTTACGTCGGTGGGGAAATGCTCAACTTGGAAAGGTGTTCAATGTAGCTATTGAAAATAGGCTGAGCAAGTCATGGGGAGCAAGCCAGTAAGCTGAGCTTCTTTTCCTGCTTCAATTGCTGAGTTCAGGTTCCTCTCCTGATTTCCTGCTTTGGTGTCCCCTGATGATTGATGCATCCCATAAAACAAGTAAACCCTTTCTTCCTTGGCTCTTTTATTCATGGTGCTTTTTGCATCCAGTGAAATGAACTAAGACACTAACAGAATTCTAGCATAGAGTGATGAAGGCAGGCACAATCACACCACTCACTGGAGTTAGATTGTAAGTGATAATTGATGATAAAGAGATTCAGCTTTTAAATGATGTGATCCCTGGCATGTTAGCCACATTGTGGAGAAGGTCATACTCTGAAGAGGAGTGGATTTGATGGAAACAGAAGAAAATCAAAAGTTGTGGGGTTATTGCAGTGGAAGTGAGTAAATGTGCAAAGATTTTGATGAGTGAGCTGAGTATGATCCAAAAGTTGAATGAAATTCTCCAAGTTAATAAGAAGTATAGAAAACCATGCACATAACCATAAATTGAGAAAGGTTTGGTGAACAGTCATCTCATGTTTGAAACTAGCCCCTTCTAAGTAAGTGTTATATTCCACACACTGCTGAACAGCAAGGCTTTTCCTCATAAAGGAGTAAAACACAAGTGTCGTTTCCTATACTTAGAAAAGTTTACATGTATAAACAATAAGTCTAAATCATAATACAGCACTCGTTTTCTGCCATCTCTCTACTCTCTTCAATATATCTGACATTGTGTTTCACATACCATTTTTGTTTTTCTTTAAAAACAGATTTTTTTCTCACAATGTATATGCTGTCCTTGGCTTCTTCTACCCAATTTCTTGTAGGTTTCTAAACATTTTACCTCCCAACCAGATCAATTCCCTTTTGGTCTCTCATTAGGAAACAAACAGGCTTCTAAGGGATAGTAGGAAATCTCAAGATATTAACCAAACCAATAAAAATAATAAAATATAATAAGGTAAAACAAAAACTACTACATCACAGTGGACAAGACTGACAAAAGAAAAGGGTCCAAGATAAGGGAGTAGAATGAGAGACCCACTTGTTTAATTATTCACAAATCCCTAATCATTAAACAATAAGTTATAATATAGATACAGAGGTCCTAATGTAGGCTTGTGCAGGTCCTGTCTATTCCCTCAGTCTCTTCTTCTAATTTCATGTTTCCTTTTGAAAAACTACCCTTTGATTTCACAAGTGCTGCCATAGAGTTATGGGTGCCTGGTCAGCCACTAGGCCACAGACTGAATGTCACACAACATGAAGTAAATGACTTTCCTTCACTTTATCCTCAACTAGTGTCAGGTCATCCTTCATCCCTTCCTTTCTCATCCTGATATTTTATATTGTTCAATCATATGCAGGCTTTCACTTAATAACAGCAAATCTATGAGTTCATATATGGATATTTCCATGAATGTAAATATGTGCAGTGAAAGCATATCTGCTACCCTCAGAAGTCAGAAGATGTCAATGAATACATTGGAACTGAATCCACTTATGATTCTCAGCCTCAAGTGCTGTTTTCAAAAAAGAAATTTTAGATTTTCTTTCAATTTCTTATTTGAAATCATGCATTTATTTCTATTTTCTATGCATTAGTATTTTCTCTGCATGTTCATTATATGAGGTGTCAGATCCTCTTGAACTGGAGTTCCAGTGAGCTGCCATGTACATGCTGGAAATTGAACCTAGGTCATCTGGAAGAGCAGACAGTGCTCTTTAGAACTGAGCCATCTCCTCAACCCCAAATCAAAGGTTCTGACTGTTGAGCCATCTCTATTTCCAACTCTGGTATTTTTAACTGTGGTGATCCAAACAGGTTTAAATATCCCTGATCATACAAACATTGTGTTCTTTCATGCCACTTCTTGATATTGTCAAGGGAAGATCAATCTTTTGATAGATCTCCATTCGTTTTAGTGTATTGACTTTGATCCTACAAAGATAGGATCTTTGATAGAAGACATCATATTTTCATCTCACCATTTACAGTCCTTTCATAACTCACTCATATTTTCATAACTTAGAGAGTGTGGCTTCCATGCTTTCTTTCCAGTTCTAGAGCACATTCATCCCTCTTGCTTTTTCAATCATTCTCCTCTCATATGTTACACTCTTGACATTTTCCTCTCCTTGTTTTCCTCCCAGTCCCGCACTACAACCTCCACTCTTCCCAGATCCACTTGTCATTTTCCATTTAACAACAGGCAGGCCCACAACCAAACATGGCATGTCATTTTTCAATAAGGTTACACACCTTCCTTGTATTAAAGTTGGATGATGCAACCCAGTAGGAGGAAAATGTTCCCCAAATCAGGTAAGAGTCAGACACACTCCCATTGATATTGTTAGGAGTCTTACAAGAAGGTCACACTGCATAATTATAATACACCTTCAAAGGGCCTAGGTAAGTCCTTTGCAGGATAATAGGACTTAAGGTGCTTCTAAGTTATCCATCTATGCTGGGTCTCCTCATACTCTCTACCACGTGCCTTATACAGACACTCATATTTATTGTTCAACCATAAAGGTCAACTGCTCTGATCTCAGCCTAGGCTTCTTCAGATAGAAGTGATCACATGTAAAGTACAGCAAGGAGGGGAGCCAGTTCCAAAATGGCCCAGAGCAAAGTTAGCTCTCTGAAAGCTGCCTCAGATAACAAGGAGGAGGTGAGATTCCCAACCCCCTCACCCTGAACCTGAGCTTGAAGACAAGCAGGGGCCAGCTATTTCATTCTCCAGAAGAATTTTCAAGCAGGTTTCCAAAAGTAAAAAAGTCTGTTTGCAAAGACAGCAAGCCTCTTTCAGAGGTGCTCAAGGAGATGAAACCAGGCATGGTAGAGCACTTGAGAGTTGGGAGCAGGAGACCAAAGTCAGCACTGGCTCCACAGCAAGCCAGAGGCCAGCATGGGCTACAAGAGACTATCTCAAAGCACAAAACAGAGCAAAGGAGCAGAGGAGGAGTAAATCTAGAGGATATTCCAATTTAGTAACTCAAATGTCGTCCACTTCTAGTCCTTGAGTTCCATGATTTTGCTGGCCCTAAACATCATTAAAGTTTGGGAGGCTTCACAGTTTCACTAGAAGGCAGGAGGCATTTTCCAGAAATGCAAGTAAAAGTGACAAAGCTTATTAAAAAGTGACAGGTCTCTGTGTGTGTGTGTGTGTGTGTGTGTGTGTGTGTGTGTGTGCGTGCGCGCACGCGTGTGTGTGTGTGTATGTGTGTGTGTTTGTGTGTTGGACTGATGGGAGCTATGGTTTTAACCATGGCCTTGTGGAAATTCATTAGTTTACACATACAATCCTGAGAGAACTTGTGTAGTCTAACAGTAAGACTATTTGTGGGTGTGGAGGACACTGTGACCGCTGGTTCCAGAGACTGACGATTGTCACCTGGACTTAAGAAAGCCCATGGGACTCTTGCTGCCTCCTTGAAGCCTCCTCTTGTTTATGCTCATATAGCCATCCCTGAAGTAAAGTTTTGAGAGCTTGATCAGACACCTATCTTGCTCTCATTCTTCGCATCTCTTGTCCTGTCTCAATCTCTCTCCCCTGCCCTAGGTCCCTGCTGAACGCCCCCTCCCCCTGTGTCAAGGCATTAGACATTTTCCCTGAATGTCTAGCACATACATGTACCTTTAGAGACAAGAAAATGGCATCATAAGCTCTTTACCTGGTGTCATAAATGGTTGTCAGCTGCCAAGTGGGTACCAGAAATCAAATGCCAGTTCTCTCCAAAAAAGCTAAAGCCCTTAACAGGAAACCATCTATCTTTCCAATTCCTACAATCACATTCTTACAGGGGATCTGAACTCAGGTCCTAATGCTTTCACAACAAGCACTTAACCAACTGAGCACCCCACTCCTTCCCCATGCAGGGTTTTGAAAAGTCTTGTAATCCCAGCAAATTGCCACAAGAGGAATTTATCAGTGGCCTAAGGGGGGTTTTGAAAAAAGGAGGAAATCAAGGTTGTTACATGTACCTGCTTGTCAGGATTGAGGATTCTGAAGGTCTGACAAGGATCCTGATTGGCTGCAAGTGGAGTTGGGTACCTGCAGGGTTACTAATCTTTTAATATAATGGGAAAGTCAGGAAGAAGTGTTAGGTAGGCAAGAGATGATGAGCTTGATTTAAATCTATGATTTACAGACTTTATTTTTGAATCCAAAACTCAGTGGTAGCATGGTGTGGTGCCTTCATTTGCAATCTCAACATGAGTGAGAGAGGTAGTATAGTGTGTCAGCCAGCTAAAGAGGATATCAGGCTGGTTAATTAGGGGGACCCATTGAATAGACTTTGACAGCATCCTTGAGACTTATAAAGCTATCTGTAATCTTTTCCTTAATTTCGCCATATTTTTCTAACAACCCCTGTATATAGTTTGAATATTCGCAGCATTCTTCTGCAAGGCCCACACATAGCCCTCCTCACTGCAGGAAGAGTAGATCCAAGCCCCTTCTGTTCTGTAAAACTAGTTAGATATGGAGGAAACAGATTTTAGAGCTGTAATTGTGTTTTCTAGTCTTTGGAAGTCCCCATCAATGGCTTTTTGCAAGTTTCAGTCATGGAAGACCTGTAATACTAAGGCTTTGGCCCCTGTTGTTCTAACTTCTATTATACTGAAACATAAGAGGGTAGACAAAACAATGGCTGTAATGGGTTCTCTTTTCAATCTCTTAGGAGGGCCCAGAACAAGGTGGTTGAGAACTCTTTTCCCTATTGGCAACTCACCCTGTAAACCAAATGAACCACAACACAGAAATCAGTGGAGGCTTCCATCTAAATGCATGGAGTTAGGACAGTTGACCCAGCATCGTCTGGATGGATTAAATAGTACATACTGGATAATCCTAAGAAATAGTCTGAGTACAAATGTAGGAATATTCTTGGAGTGCTTTTTAGCCTATACATAATCTTTGTCATTTAACTGAGTGCAAAGTAATTAGCCTAGGGACTGTTTGCAGCATTCTACAATTACTTGCTTCTGCAGTAATTATAAGAAATGCTATCAAAGTGAGGGGGTGTAACTTTTAGACAAAACTAACATTCAGAAGGAATTCATTGTCAGTCACATTTAGGATCACATAGGTGGCTTTTGTTTTTGTTTTTTTTTAAAGTTTTATTGCATTATAATGAGAAAAATTACATGATTTCAATTTATCTGAATTTGTTAACATTTAAAAACATATTTTAAATAAATAGAATTAAATCACATTTTTGTTTTCCTTTTTGTACCCCAACTCCTCCCAGAGATCCCCCCTTCAATACCTACAATATCTTTTTTGTCATACTCTTTAAAATTTATAAAATATTATAACAATAAAAATGAGTATTATAAAAGTTGTTTGATATAAAACAACAATCAATTTGACAGTCTTATGTAGATGCTTGTCTACAGCAATACTGAAAATACATACGTTTTTCTCAATATAAATTTTAAATCACTCCAAATGTATTAACTGTATATTTCAAAATAATACATCACTACTAATATTTTCTTAAATGAACATAAATATATAAAGTGCTTTGTTTGTTTTATATTTAGTAGAGTTTAAAACTTTGGCTCTTACTGTGGTAACTTGATAGAAGAGTTACAAATGTCAAGCAAAGCATTCAGTCTCACTCTTTGTTGTTCTCTTACAAACCCCCTCCCAATTTAATTGGGTATATAAATAGTTTTAAAATATGTAAGCTGTTCTGAAAATCATAGTATAGTGTAAAATATGAAATAAACAATAATACTTCTGCTGAGATAGGACAGCCAAGATTGCAAGACCCTTATGTTGTACAAAGCAAGAGATTGTCACGAACAAATAAGCTGGAAGTGTGTATGGATTGTATAATATTGGACCTGTTTCTCCAATTACCAAATTAGAGAGACCATTGTATGACATCAACAAATTTAGAATTCCTCATAGTTTTGGATTTCATCGATTAGGACATGTTGGTAATTTTCATATTAAGATATTAAGAAAAAGTAATTGTTACTTCCTATTGTCTTTATTGTAAGAGGTGGAATTAGATTTATGTGGATTTGTTGAAAGATTACTTTCTTGCTTCTTCTAGGGTGTAGTTTTGCTCCTTATGTTTATGTTTTCCATCTATTATCCTTTGTAGAGCTGGATTTGTGGAAAGATATTGTGTAAATTTTGTTTTGTCATGGAATATCTTGTTTTCTCTATGTATAGTAATTGACAGTTTTGCTGGGTATAGTAGCCTGGGCTGGCATTTGTGTTCTTGTAGGGTCTGTATGATAGCTGCCCAGGATCTTCTAGCTTTCATCGTCTCTGGTGAGATGTCTGGTGTAATTCTGATAGGCCTGCCTTTGTATGCTACTTGTATGTTACTTTTTCCCTTACTGCTTTTAGTATTCTTTCTTTGTTTAGTGCATTTGGTGTTTTGATTATTATGTGATGGGAGGAATTTCTTTTCTGGTCCAGTCTATTTGGAGTTCTGTAGGCTTCTTGTATGTTCATGGGCATCTCTTTAGGTTACAGAAGTTTTCTTCTATAATTTTTTTGAAGATATTTACTGGCCCATTATCTTGGGGGTCTTCACCCTCTTCTACACCTACTATCCTTAGGTTTGGTCTTCTCACTGCATTCTGGATTTCCTAGATGTTTTGCTTTTTGCATTTTCTTTGACTGTTGTGTCAATGTTTTCTATGGTGTCTTCTACCCTTGAGATTCTCTCTTGTATCTTTTGTATTCTGTTGGTGATGCTTGCATCTATGACTCCTGATTTCTTTCCTAGGTTTTCTATCTCCAGGGTTGTCTTTTTTTCTGATTTCTTTATTCTTTCTATTTCCATTTTTAGATTCTGGATGGTTTTGTGGATTTCCTTCACCTGTTTGATTGTGTTTTCCTGTAGTTCTTTAAGGGATTTTTGTGTTTCCTCATGAAGGGCTTCTAGCTGTTTACCTATGTTCTCCTGTATTTCTTTGAGGGTGCTACTTATGTCTTTCTTAAAGTCCTGTGTCATAATCATGAGGAGTGATTTTATATCTGAATCTTGCTTTTCCAGTGTGATGGTGGGTCCAGGACTTACAATGGTGGGAGTATTGGGTTCTGATGATGCCAAGTAACCTTGGTTTTTGTTGCTTATATTCTTACGCTTGCCCTGCATCATCTGGTTATCTCTACTGCTACCTGCCTGTGCTAAATCTGACTGGAGCCTGTTATACCTGTGATCTTGAATGTGTCAGAACTCCTCAGAGTCAAGCTATGTCTGTGATCCTGTGATTCTGGGATCCTGTGACCCTGGGCTTGTTAGAGTACCTGAGAGTGGAGCTTCCTCTGGTTGTTTTGGGAATGACTGCAGAGTTTGTGCCCAAGGTCTTCTTAGGGTACTGACCAGCCCAGAGAGACCAGAAGCAACCTGAGCCACTGGACTGGCAGAGTTCCTGTGTGCCTGGGTCCTGCTGGTTCCAGTTACTCCTGGTGTTGGGACAGATGTTATGTCTTCTCACTTCTGATCCTGGGTGTGTTAGAGTGTCTGGGAGTGGAACTTCCTCTGGGTGTTGTAGTACAGGAAGCACCTGAGCCACTGGGCTGGGGAAGTTCCTGTGTGCCTGGTTCCGCTGGTCCCAGTTACTCCTAGCATTGGGACAGATGTTATCCATAGGTGGCTTTTAATAAGTGAAAGATAATTGGGTATTCATCAATCTGGAAGTCGTTTTCTGTCTGGACTTTAGAGAGCATCCTGTCATTGGAGTTCAGGGTAAGCTCAGAGAAGTGACAGGCTTTGGAACATGGATTGTTGGGTTCTAAATGAAGTCACCAACTAGATTTATCCCCTGTAACAGTGGGAACCCATGGTTCTTTGACAAGTTGGATGTTAAAAATTGCACTTGGATTTGGTACTATCGAAATGTAATATATCTTAAGACCGCAAGTTGTTCCTTTTCCATTCCTGAAGTGGCCTTCTCCCTCTGTGTGAAATGAATGAGGATAGGATAGCAAGGCTTTTAGCATGCCTGCCCACAGAAATATCCTTTTGGTCTCCAGAGTTCTTAGTTTGGTTTACCTGACTGAGGTTGTCCTTCTTAGGTGCTATCCACCTAATATCTCTAGTGTACACAATCCCATGAACCATGGAAACAGTAGTCAGTGGGCCCTGGGCAGACATAAGAGTAATGTCTTATAAGTTTGCAAGATAAACTGAGTGACTATGGGTCAAAAGTCAAATTGGGGACCCAGGTACCTATGGGTGCAACATTGTGTGGGTATCTGAGCTTATCTCTCTTGAAAGCATCACTAAGGACCCAAGTCAAATTCTAAAGCTGGTAAAAGCTGTTTTTGGAGGAAGTGCCAGTAGTTAAATATTTGTCCATAAACATAAGGCATTGTAGCTTGAGTTTTATAAGGTTGCCTTTTTTCTTGAGTACTTGACATTTGAGTGAGATGTACTCTGAGTCTGGCTACTGTTCAGCCAAGAAGCATCTATGATGAATCCATATAACTGGTCCTGTCAACTTTGAGAGGAGTGAGAGTAGTTAGTGAACTATGTATGGTCCTATCTGGTGTGGCTTCAAGGATTGCTTTTGATGACTTTTAATCAACACCAAGTCACCAGGCTGGTATGTATAAGGAACAGGTTAGCCAGCACCTTCTTAGATTGCCTTTAGCAATGTCCAAGCTTCTTTTGCTTCTGGACAAAATTCTTCACAGAGTTGAGAACATGTTTGACAGTGATTTCATTAAGCACAACAACTTTTAAGTTAGGAGGCCTAGGTCTTCCAAACATAGTAACCTCAAAAGAGGTTACTCCCAAAGTATAAGGAGTATTTCAGACCCTATATAGTGTGAGAGGGAAAAGAGCTACACAGTCCCCACCAGTCTGCATGGTTAACGTAGTAAGTGTTTCCTTTAGAGTTCTACTCATCCTGTCTACCCGCCAGAGCTTTGCTGCCTGTAAGCACAGTATAACTTCTGATCTGCTTCTGTAGCCTTGGCCTTCCACTATGTTACTTGAGCTGTGATGTCTGTTCCATTAACAGAACTCAAAGGCACTGGTATTCTATAACTGGAAAGGATATCTTCTATCATCTTTTTTTTTTTACCAGTTTGTGCCTTTTCATGTTTCTTAGGTAAGCAATGAGTAAGTATCTACAAATACTAATAAATATCTATATCACATGTGCCTGGTTTCAGCACAATGAAGCTTATTTCTCAATGGGCATCTGGTCTGGTGCCTCTCTGTTTGAAGCCTCTTTGTATTGGTGGCCCCCATTAGTAAGTTGACAGATGAAGCTATTTGAGAGAATTTATTCTACTAAAGGTTTTATGAGTATAAGTATGCATGTTGAATAAGATTTATGTTTTTGGTACCCAGATGGGTAGTCTGGTGGAAATGTTGGAGCAATTTCTTAGCAAGTCCTCAGGCAGGATCAATGAACTGTCTTCAATGAGTCTCCAAAGACCAAGTTTGTGACACATCTTCAGTTTCCTTTTATGTAAGCAATATCTTCCTTAGAATATTTAGGATTTTCTGATAGAGAAGATGGCCTTGAATCTGTCAGTCTAAGGGCCAGGGTTAGCAGAGGATTAGGGACGGTGGCCTTTGTTGCTGCATCAGCCTTCAGATTGCCTCTGGCCACTACGGTAGTTGCCCTGAATATAGGGGTTGTAGGTGAGTCAGACATGCTTCTTGTCTACTGAACACAGGCATGCAAGAATTAGAGACACCCTCCTAGCTAACCCTATGATCTATGGAGGTAAGAATGATCTTATCTGGCCCCAGGTTCACGAGCAGTACACCTGGCCATGTTCCTACCTGGATGCAGCACTTGGGAAGCAGTCCCAGTGCCTCATCTGGGCTACAGGGTAGAGCTGGCACTGGTTGTGTGGATTGCAGGTAAGTTGGCCCCAAGGGCATGAGAGCACTGAAGCCCACAGGCTGAGTGCCTCTGATACCAATCAGTCTCTGATCCAGGATTTTCCATTAGTGGATCCCAAAATCTAGTCCATCGATGAAATGTGGGAGTGCATGAAGATGCTAGTTCTACAAATACAAAATTACAAGCTCTCCATGACTCAGGGCAACAGCAGCATATCAAAGAGGAGTTTCAGTGAAGTTCCCAAAGCAGAAGTCAGAGGCTTCATACCAGACTAAGAAGTCATTGCACTGAACATTTAACAGCAAAGAAGTGTGGAGAAAAGGTACACACTTTGACAAGCTTCACCTTCCATGAGATTTTATTTATCTTTTACAGAGGAAGGTTTCCCGGGTGGAGAGCAAGTATTAGTGGGAGAGGAGATGAGTAGGATTCAGGTGCATGATATGAAAAAATTCCACAATGATATAGGAAATAATCCCACTTACCAATGTTATTTTTATTTCCAATATAGAAGACATCTTACAAGGATTAAGTGATGAAGGAGCTTAATGTTAAAAATGCTCCAGGTGACCCAGGCTGGCCTCAAACTCGTGATCCTCCTGCCTCTGCCTCCTTCAGCAAATCCTACCGGCGTGCACCACCTGGGAAAGGGAAAATTTACATGTAAATAAAGAAAATATCTAATTTTAAAAAAATGCTCCAGGTGGCCTTCATTTTTCCCGAGTGCAGAGCTATTTTCCTGGGCTCTGAGAGGTGCCTGTTACTATGCTGCACGTAATTAAGACCTCCAGGTGACCCACAGTGCTACCAAAGTTGGGAAATCATGGCCAGGACACCAATTGACATGTACTCAGAAGTCAAAATATTCTGTAACAACATAGCCTGTTGGGCCCTTCCAGCCATCCAGCATCCATTGAAGAGCTCCTAGGAGTTATCAACATTATCACCCTGCATGATTCTTCTCCATCTTACCGACATATACGCACGTGCAGAAAGGAGGAAAGGCCTTCTAAAGTGCTCTGTGGAGCTTAAGTTAACTGTGGACTTCTTTATCATGATATTTAGCATGTGTGCAAGTACACTCACCCATGGTATGTTTAACTTGAATATTTGTACATGTGTGTCCTGCCTATGTACATGTACTTGTATGCTCAACATTATGTATGTGGTGTATGCCTACCCAGGGTATTCTTTCTGAAATGTCAATTCACACATGCTGAGCAACTTGACATTTGGATAGAGGACTTGTAGAGCCATCAAAGTGTTTTAAATGCACCTCTCTAACTAGGTGTTGACTGCACATGCCTTTAATCAGAAGGAGTAAGAGAGAGTTCTCAGTGAGCTCTGGGAAAGCTGAGTCTGCAAAGTGATTTCTAGGATAGTCAGGCATAGATAGAGAAACCTTGTCTCAAAAAAAGTATATCTGTCTCTACCTTAACCTACAGGGTGGCAAGCTGAGGCCAGCATGCTGGATCTTCTCCTTGCATTCTGGAAAATAAGCTCAGATCTCCCATGGGAAGCAGTCACTGTATGGAGAGAATCATCAATCCAGGTGATGTCTTATGCTGCTGAATCTCACCCAGGCTGTAGATATCACATTCCTGAATTTCAGCACAGCCCATTCTCATAATAGACTGGAGGGCCAGGAACAGCAGTGTGTCTATGCAACTTCTTCAGGTGATATTCCTTGGGCAGCCCACATATGAAAGGTAATTAGATCCTTCATTTTGTTACACATGAGAAAAAGGAAAGACAAAATCACGTCAGATTTGTGAACCAATTCAAGCTCTCTCCACACCTTGATAATATGAGTTGAAGCAGGGACCCCAGCAAATCGGGAGTATTGACATGGTACCACTATACAACCACCACAAATGGGCAGCAAAACAAGTGTTTTTGACTTGTTGCAAAGACAGCAGCCTTCCTACCTTAATTATTGGCAAATGTTAGGTTCCCAATGTCCTCCAGATTTCCTGCCAAGGGACTATCTAGGAACACTGACTACTTATCTACACAGTGCTTCCAAAAGGAGCTAGCAGGGAGCACTGGATACACAGCTCTTCAATGTGTCCCACAGCACCAGTAGGAAGTCCTTACTTCACAGTTCCTTGCACATGAGACAAACGGAATCCTTGCACAACTCCAGATATAAGTTACAGGAAATAATTGTTGCACATATGGATGTCCAGTTTCCTTCTCTGTAACAGAGGGGATTTCTGGTTCATGGGGAATATGTGGTTGTTTTCATCAGCAAGTAACTTTTCTCAGATTTGGGCATTAAGATTTGGGGGTTGGATGATGATTGATCTTACATAGGGTACCATGCATTCTAGACTGACCTTAAACTCTCTGTGTGGAGGATGACATTGAGTATCTACTTTACTTGTTTCTACCCTTTAATCCTAGGTTTCTGGCCATAAACCACCTCATTGATCTGATGCTGGTGAAGAACACAAGAAGACCTGCATGATTGGCACACTGAGCTATATCACTAATCTGGTCATTGTTGTTGTTTTTAAAGATGCACATGGTCACCAAAGCTAGACTACTGCTATCTACATATTCTGGGCTGGCCTTTAATTTAAGGCTAACCTCTTGTCTACTAAGCCTGCAGAGTCCTAAGATGACATGCATACTCCTTCACCCTAGCTCTGATATCTAGTCTTAATTAAAATCTCAGACTCTCTAGAACTCGCTAAATGTGAGTCAGGTGATATTTCCCAAGGGGCAATGTACTAAACCTTTATTTAAATAGTGGGCATGCAGCTTCATCTGATAATTTTCCTCAGCTGCATGTGTGGGCTCAGGCTTGTAGTGGCTTGTGCCTTCTCTTCTGTCTAACCTGATATATAGAAAATTTAGATGAGGTCAGATCCAGGCTGCTAGTCAGAACACACCTGCACACTACCTGACTACAGAGAGATAATCCAGAAAATTGCTGCCCACTTACCCGTGTTTCCTTGAGATGATATGGGACTGGTACATCCTCCTTTTCCTCCATTTAACCAGTTCACAAGTCACCAGCTTCAGAAGATGGAAGTAGAGCTACCACTCATGTTGAGAGTAATTGGAAATATTGTCAGTAGGAAAAAAGAGCTCAAATACAGTGAAAGAAAAAAAAACAAGAGAAAGAAAAGAAGAAAGGAATGAAGGAAGGAAGGAAGGAAGGAAGGAAGGAAGGAAGGAAGGAAGGAGGAGAGAAAGAAAAACACAAAGTGAGTAGTACAGACATGTAAGTCTATAAATGGACTGTTGAGGCAGGACAATCAAGAATTCCAGTTCTCCCTCAGCTACAGAGTGAGCCCAACGTTAGCCTGATCAATAGAGTGACTCCTCAGCCAGAACTGCTCTTGCCCAGCATGCAGGAAGCCCTGCTTTTCTTCCCCAGAACCAAGTAAGCCAGGATTGGTAGGTAAATTCTGTAATCCCTACATTTGTTAGGGGGAGACTCAGAATTCAGAACTCAAGTCATCCACAGCTGTATACATATAAAAACAAACAAATAAACATTTAAGATGATGTGCAAATCTTTGTCCCCTTCCTCAGTTGGCAGAGGGCAGGAGTATTGCCAGTCCTTGGCTACCTGGACAGCATACAGAAATGTGGAGTCAAAACAAGAGGAGAGAAAAAAATGAAAGGATTCCCCACTAGGAGGACCTGATATGGGTCTTGAGAGGAGGCTCAGCAGTTTAGAGAACTGACTGCTCTTCCACAGTTCCTGAATTCTATTCCCAGCAACCTCATGGTGACTCAAATAAATATTTCTCTATAAAAAAAGGAAAGACCTGATATGGTGTTACCAGGGGAATTAAATCCATGTTCACAAGGAGAGAAAAAAAATGACATGAGTATGAAGTTTAGCCAGTCTTTACCAAGGAGGAAAATGTAACAACAAAGTTGGAAAATTATAGATAGTGCTACAAATAGGGACTTCATTTGTTCATGATGCATATATTGCCACAGAGTGAGGTGTGTGTGTGTGTGTGTCCATGTGTGTGTGTCTGACCATTTGTACTTAAATATGTAGGCCAGTAATACTCATCAAATGCTTTTCCACCTTAATTTTTGTGATAGAATATGTCAGTGATGTCAGGCCAGCAAATTCCCACATATGCTTCTCTTGACTACCAGGCCTAAGAGGACACAAATAAGCTGCCTTGTCTCGTTTTCACAGGGTCCTTTTGTTGCACTGTGACACTTTATCATACACACAATTTCCCGGCCCTTGACATTAAATATGATCATTCCACATATTTACAGTGTGCATGTGCTTTAAAGATATGAAACCACTCTGCCTGGAACTTACCATTGCCTATACTAGACTTGATCTTTAGATACTAGACAGGGAAGAATAACTCAAAATGAATATTACTATATTGTCAATGTGAAGACAGAAAGATGAGAATCCTGCTCAAGGTCATCTTTGGCTACAAGGTGTCCTGTTGGCACATGAGACCCTGAGTAAACCACAAATGCTAACAGCATTAAAGTGCACCTATGGAGAAACTGAGGCAGCAGGATCCACTGGAAGTAAAAGGCAATATGGGATATGCCCTGAATTCCATTCCATCTGCTTTATAGATGAGATAATGTGAACACTAAAATCCCCATAGCAATACTATTCCTACTATCCTATTCCTGTTTCATGGCTTCTTCCTGAGGGAAGTTCTTTTCCTCCATGAGGGTCTCTTTCTGCAAGCTGTCCCTAGATGGGGATCCTATGAAGGTTACACACTCTTAGATGCCTACAGGTATCCAGAAAGCTCCTCTTGGGAACTACAGAACAACATATAACTGTCAAGCTTATATTTGATGACCCTCATGGTCCTGACAATGCTAGGGCTCAAGGTGCCTGGGAAAATCTGTATGGAAGTAGATGGTGAACATTCTTCACTGTCCCTGATCATGGGACACCTCATGATTTGAAGGATGAAGGGTTTCCTGCTGGATTGACATTCAGCATTTCAATGATGACATTGAAAATATCAATAGAATCATGAGGAGGAATGCTGAAGTTTGCAGCAATGATTTGCATTCTCACTTCTTCAAAAGGCCTCAGAAAGGCAACCTGCCGGCCACCAAGAGGAACAGGAGAACCACTAAACTCCAGATATCCACAGGGATGCCCTCATATTCCTCTGCTTGCAGGCATTCTGGGTCATGTATAGCAGTGTGCCTCAGAATTCGGCCAACTTCTGCCCAGGAATCACTTCAGCAGCCAGGCCAAAATCACACAGCTTGGCATCCCCCTGCAGTCGATCAAAATGTTGCTGGCCTTTGTGTCTCTATGGACAATGTGATGTCATGGCAGTATTGCACAGCATATACTATCTGGGCAAACATCATTTGAGCCTCGTTGTCCTTCTCTGAAGACACTACCTGGATGATGCAATCTAGTAGCTCTCCCTCTGAGGCATATTCCATGAAAAGGTAGGTGGTCTCTCTTCTCTGGACCGCATGAAAAAGCTTGATAATGTTAAGATGGCTAAGTGATTTTATAATCCTGGCTTCCCTGCAGATGAGTGGGGCATGCTTCTTGGTGTTATAGAGATATTTTTGCAGCCAGAGAGGTCAAAATTCTAACTCAAAAGGACAAGCCAAACAACATGGTGACGCAGGTCGTCTGCTGGGGGTTGCAGGCTGAGGTGGGTTATTGAGTTGTGGCACAGGGAAAGGGACTCTAGATAAACCTTGCTCAGGTGACAGGCGGGCAGGCAGCACAGCTGTCCCCATGGCGATGCATGGCCTCCTCATTGCTGTCTCCAATTTTTACCGCTTCCCAAACACAGTCCCAGGGCAAAACCTAAGAAAAGTCAGGCCAGGCTATCCTGCCTATCTTTGTCCTGGGGCTCACTTTTAGAATTGACTTTAGCCACATGTAGCTTCCATGGCTGTGGAACAGGTCCTGGGGGAGAAGATTAATATCCTAGCAAGAGAGACAACCAAGGTTGGGGACCAGAAAGGAATGACGGCCGGAGCAGGACAGGCTTCCAGAAAGATCCTGGAGACAGAAGTGTGCCTCCTAGGCCCTGGAGCTTCAGTGCCTCACTCAACCCTGTGGCCCTGGGCAATGCCTTGGCCTATAGACCCCAGGGTGTCCTGGATCCCAGGCTGTTGTTGGGTTGTGCAGTGGCTGTCCTGGCTGTGCACAGGGCTGACAATTTGGTCAACACCTACTATGACTTTCCAAGGGCATTGACCACAAAAAGAGTGATGACAGAATTCTGGTGGACACAATTTTGGAACCCCATGTCTTAGTCAGGGTTTCTATTCCTGCACAAACATCATGACCATGAAGCAAGTTGGGGAGGAAAGGGTTTATTTAGCTTACTTTCACATGGCTGTTTATCACAAGGAAGTCAGGACTGGAACTCAAGCAGGTCAGGAAGCAGGAGCTGATGCAGAGGCCATGGAGGGATGTTCCTTATTGGCTTGCTTTTCCTCGCTTGCTCAGCCTGCTCTCTTATAGAACCCAAGACTTCCAGCCCAGGGATGGCACTACCCCTTTGATCACTAATTGAGAAAATGCCCCACAGCTGGATCTCATGGAGGCATTTCTCCAACTGAAGCTCACTTCTCTGTGATAACTCCAGCCTGTGACACACAAAACTAGCCAATACACCCCAGGATGTTGTTCAGTTTGGAGTCTTCCTCTATACTTTGAGATGTGTCTGTGCTGCTTGCCTCTGCTACCTGTCCACTCTGAAACTGGAGCACCTGCCTCTCATCTACTTTGGAGGCCTCTCTGGCTCCTTTCTTTACATAGGAGAAGTTGGATTCAAATATATGGCACTGGGAGACCTTGTCATCCTCATCACTTTTGGCCCGCTGGTTGTAATGTTTGGCTACACTGCCCAGGTGGGATCCTTGGCCATCTTCCCTCTAATCTACGCCATCCTTCTGGCCCTCAGCACGGAGGCCATTCTCCATTCCAACAACACCAGGGACACGGAATCTGACAGAGAGGCTGGCGTTCTCACGCTGGCCATTCTCATTGGGCCTACCTTCTCCTATGTCCTCTACAACACGCTGCTTTTTCTGCCCTACCTAATCTTCACCATCCTGGCCATGTACTGCAGCATTAGCCGGGCACTGCCCCTGCTCACCATCCCTATGGCCTTCTCCCTTGAGAGGCAGTTCCACAGCCAGGCGTTCAACACTCTGACCCAGAGGACAGCCAAGCTCAACCTCCTGCTGACGCTTTTATATGTTTTTGGCATCATCTTGGCACCAGCAGGCAGCCTGCCCAGACTCTGAGGAGACCAGCAGCTCTCACCACAGCACAGCCCCTCCTTAGGATGTACAGAAGCCAGAGACTGAGAAGGGGTGCCACTGGCCAGGGTGTGTGCACACCATAGGCTGCAAACTTCTGCCATTGTGTTGGGATTATATTCCTAAAGATAATCTGCTTGTGATTTGTGTCCCATGTTATGTGAAACCCTGAAACCAGTCTAGTGTCTAAAGATGAATTAATTGGGCACATGGTCCCTGTTATTGATAATCTCCACTAGAGGGTGTCATCAGATCACTTTAGGATGGAGGTTCATTTCCTCAATTGTTCTAGACAGAATGCCCTGACAGTTTGTGATGGAGCTGTGTCCCAAAAGAGTCACAGTGACTAGGCATGGTACTGCCCTGTTACCTTGGCATGTAGGAAATTGTACTAATTGGTGTCAGGTCCCATTCATAACGAGCACCTGTCCCCTGAATGTGCTGCCTGCTGGAGAAGGGTGCTCATTAACAGCAAGTGCTCCTGGCTTCTTGTGTAGTTGGTGGTTCAGTCGTTTCTGTCCTTCATGTCTCCCTTCACTCCTCACCACTGTGGAGGAAAGTGTCAGATCACCCGGCAGCAAGATAGTTAAGCCTGGGGCGGCTGATACTACCAGGAACTACCACTCCAGCTAATGCCAGAGACAATAAGATGGGCCAATGGTGTCTAGGCTTGTCCCAGTTGGCAACTTATCTCCTAGGAGGCACGCAGAGCTTTGGGCCAGAGCTTGCATGTTCTCAATTGAAATTAGAGATATGGGCAGGAATATGGGGGACATAAAGAATGTGTTTGGCCTCAGAGCTTCTGAGCTTAATGAGGCCCAGCATGCAGGAAGTTGGGGAGTGAGTATCTTACCTGGTTTTTCTGAGTGGCAGCAGGCCTCCTGGTGACAAGGACCTGCCTTGGCTTCGGTTCTGAGGAAGTTGTCTTTGGGAGCAACAAAAAGAACTTCTTGAAATCAGTTGTGGGATACAAGTTATCATTCTTGATTTCTTGTGACACTGCTTTCTGAAGATAACCAGACAGCTCAGCAAAAAGAGATCAAAGGCCAGTCTTTTACTTACATATCAATTGAGTCACTGCAGGCTCCCTTTTGATTAAACAACAAATTAATATCTTTGAACTCATCCCCTTGACTCCTAGGAAAAAAACAGAAAGCACATTACTCTAAACATTGCAAACAAAACAACAACACAGAGATTTGACTTCCTTTGTAAGGACAGACAATAAGCTAGCAGGATTGGATCAAGCACTGAGATCACTGCTAACGTACCTTGGGTTCTAAATTCCCTCTGTCTCAGGATGACTTTGAATTCAGGAATCTGCCTGCCCTTCTATCTGCCTGACTTTGTATCTTTGTGACAAGCTGGCTTATAGTGCAGCTGCTTCTGTTCTTTTTGTTGTATGAAGCCTCTTATAAATTTCATATTACATTCTTATATTTTAAATAGGTGAGAAGTTCTGCTTATATTTTTTAATTCATGTTTTCAGGGTTCTTTCCTACAGCCTTAAGTGCTGTCCTGGAGGTCACGTCATTTACCATTTTCCTAAAACATAGACAGACTCTCACCTCCTAGGAGTCATTAACCTTTGCAGAGAGGACATTCCCTGAAAACCTTGCCTGGAAGATTTCCTGGTAACCATCAACATTTGTGGAGTCCCATCCCCTGCTGGCTGTGTCCCAGGTTTGGGATCATGTCATACAATCCCTTTCATGGCCATGAAGGACTGAGTATCCTGTAAGGCAAGCAGAACTATGGGCCAGGAAGTGTAGATCTGAGATTGCAGATTGAGGTGTGGAACTGGAGATGGACCATAAAAGGGCTATTTCTTTCATTATGCCTGTATTTTTGACATTCAACCTGTTAATTTCTGACCTCTCTAAAGTTATCTCATTTTTATTCAGACCTTCTTTGAATTTTATTAACATATTTGCATTTGTTCTTTTCTTTTGTCTAATGTTATTATTTATTCTTTAAGGATTTCATACAATATAGCCTAATCATACTTTTTCTCTGCTCCAAACTCCTCCCAGATTTTCCACCTCTTCACTCACCCAACTTTTTCTTTCTCTATTTTAAAAAATCAAAACTATGGAAAGCAGTTTGCGTTAGTTGACTACAAGTGACAATGGGGCCAACCTGGGAATGTGGTTGATATATTCAGTGTTACTCCATTGCAGCAAACTGAATTTCCTTCTCTCAGGAGCTATCAATTATAAATAACTTCTAGCTCAAGGATGGAAATTCATGCATATTTCTCTCCTCCCTGCTGGGTTTTTTGTCTAATTTGAATCTCTGAAGGCCTTTTGCTCTCTGCCATCATCTTTGTGAGTTCATGTAAGCAGCTTATCCATTGTTTTTGGAAAATGCTGTTTCCTTGAAGTCATCAATTACCTCTATTTGTTACAATATTTCTACCTTCCTCTGCATATATATCAGACCCTTGAGGGAGGAGGAGTGATGTAGGTATCCCATTTAAGTCTGAGAATTCCAAAGTCTCCTAATTTATGCACACTGTCCAGTTGTGGACCTATCTGGTAACTCCTATTTACTATGAGATAAAACTCCCTTGGTGAGGGTTGAGTGAAGCGCTATTTGTGTAGCAATAAGACATTAGGAATCATTTATTGCTTTTTTTTTTAACAGAATAATACTAGGAGGTTCTCCACTAGGGTCATGAACTATTTAGCACAGATTTTTAGTCTCATTAGCCATGTCAGGTTTGTCTATTCAGTCTTGTGGAGAAGGGCTTAAATTCACTAATAAAAGGTGCTTTGTGCTCCCATAACACCTGTGCCACTATTGCACCATTGGGTATGTCTTGCCTGGTAGGTGATCATTGTAGCTCACAATATTTGTATCTGGGTAAGACTGATGGTTACTTTTCTCCTCTGCTAGTATACATTGTACTTTCCACTACCAAGAATGCTAGCCAGCAAGGTTAAGCTTCTGATGGAGTATCTACTATATATTCACATGTTTTATGATTTAATTATGTGGTATTTTCTTGGTCATTGTTGTATTGTGATGAAGAGACACAAGGTCATGGTAACGCTAATAAAGAAAAATATTTAATTGGAGGTTGATTATATTTTCAGTATTTAATCCATTGTCATCACGGCATGGGGGAGAATACAGGCAGACATGGTGCTAGAAGAGTAGCTAAGAGTTCTACAGGTGCATCCACAGGCAGGAAGAAATGAGAAGCACTGGTTCTGGGATGGGCTTTGGATACCCCAAAGCCCACTCTAATTTACAAGTTTCCTCCAACAAGGCCACCTCCACTTCAGCAGTGCCATATGTACTAATCCTTTTAAGTAGTGCTTCTCCTTAAGCACTCAAGAATAAATGAATATGGGGGCTGTTCTCATTCAAATCACTACAAGTATCTTTAGTATTTGGATCTTGCTATCAAGTTATATAGGGTAACCAATAGAATTGATTATGGTATTTGAATATGTACGCATGAGACCCGATTAGCAAACAACTCAAAAGATGTGAGCCATTTTTGGTGCTGGGGTTTGATGTGGTAGCCTATGATGTCTAGTTTGGCTTTTGCAACCCCCTAATATGGTAATTTTGCTTAAATTCCTTTTGTAAATGTATATATTTTGGGAAGATTCGAGAGTAGTTGGTTTCCATACTACTTTACAGAAGGCCTTTAGTGTTACTTGTCTCCCCCCACATTCCCTCATTTATCCTCTCCTCCCTTCACTCTTTCCATTTAATCCTCCTATTCTATTTTATCCTTTTACAACACAATTTTTAATTTTTCCTTCCTTGGGTAATCACCTCCCATGCTCCCTTCTATCCTATCTCAATCTTCTAAATGAAACCAAACATACAAAGCATAAAAGCATTCATATTTAAGAAAAAACTAGCAATATTTGTCTTCCTGGTTTGGGGTTGCCAAAATGAGGATAAGTTTTTCTAGATCTATACATTTTCCTGAAGGTTTAATTTTGTCAGCAGTTGAATAATAATCTATTGTGTAAAAGTATCAAATTTTCATTGTCTACTTATCAGTAAATAAAAGTCTAGCTGTTTTCTATTTCAAGCTACTGTAGATCTGCAATGGGTAGTAAGTGTCTCTGTAGTATGATGTAGTCTTTTGGGTAAATGTCTATAGTGGTACAGCTAGGTCTTATAGTAGATCTATTTTCAGGATTTGGGGGGAAATCTCCATGCTGCTTTCCTTTCCATAGTGACAGTACCAGTTGGCACTGGTATTTACTACCATTTGTTTTAATAGTCTTGAAAATTCTTACTTTGTGAAAATGAACTCTTAATGTTACTTTATGGTATTTTTATGATAAGAAAGATGTGAACAATTACAAACATTCATATTTAATCTTTTGAGAACCCTCTGTTTAAGTACATGCCCCAACATTTTTTGGGTTATTTGTTTTCTTGGCATTCAGTGCTTTGTGTTCTTTATGTATTCTAAACTCAAACCTTTTGATCTCAGGACTGTGTGGGTGCTTTGCATCCTTCTGCAACAGAAATAGGATGCCTCATTTATTGCAAACACAATGCTGTGATCTGTGGAGCGGGTGCTATGTAGTTTTTGGCACTTAAAGGCTTGCTTATTTCAAAGTGTTGCCAGCCTTTTACCTCAATTGTATGTAGATAGTTGTCATGGATCTGCAGCTGTTGGGCAATGGACTTCCAAGATTGACTGGTTGATCAGCTATGTTCTTCTGACCTCCGTAGGTACCATGAATCCATCTAGTAAATATATACACCTATAGGGAAAATACTTACAAACATAAAAATAAGTAAATACCTTAGGAAAATGGGAAATGTTTGTGGTTTGGCATCTTTCCAGATCCTGGCTTTTTGTCTATCAATATCTGTATCTGAATGTTTTTAGTGAGAGTACCATGCGGTAGTGTAATTTGAAATTAGGTATTGCATAATTTCTAATGTAGCTTCTTTGTCTCCTGGTTGATTTGATTTGGGCATGTTTTGTACTTCTGACTTGGGGAACAGGAAAGATTAAAATTTTTCATGTGAAGAAAGTCATTGGAATTTTAAGGAGACCCTTTTGAAATTTTAATGACTTTCATAACTTTAATTATGCCTGCACATTACCATAGGTCATCTCTCCATATTCTAGGGTTCCCTTCAATTTAATTTGCCAATAGTTTTAAAGTTTTTATTGTAGAATTATTTAATCTTCTTTATTATGTGTTAATGCACATTGGAAAAGATTTCTTTTATTTGTGTGGTTGTTCATTGTAATGTCTGTATCTGTATGTATGTGGAAGTGCATGTGATCAAAAAAACACATTGGATCCCTTAAGTAACAGGTGTTAATAACCTGCCTGATGTGGGTGCTTGGATCTGAACATAAGTCCTCTGATACCGCAATGAGCAATCTTAACCATCAATTATACTTCCTTTGGGCACAGTGGAAAATACTTTGAAACGGATTTTTTCTTGACTTCACCCTCAACACAGTTAATATATGTATGTAGATATGTCTTTATATTTAGTCCATTGATTTTGTATCTCACTGAGTAATTATATCATTCAAATTAAAACATCCTTCAATGGAGGGGTAATGGTGGCTCCTAAAATATCAGAAAGAAACGAGACTTTCAAGACTCTGAAAGCTTTTGAAACTTTCTAGCCATAGAAATTTAAAAAATGACAAGTTTAAAATATCCTTTCCCAAGGTTATGGACACAATAAACATTTCTATGTGGAAGATGTACTCTGGTTCATTTGCTTGCACAGTAAACAGGAAACTCTCTAACTGTCACATTCATCTGCCATCTCCATGCAGTGTTTGACCGTTTGGTGATTTGACTGCCTGTCAATCAACCACAGTTCTTACTGTCTTCAGCTGTACATGTTTATCATTTGCTTCAGTGGGTGACAATGACCGATGGTAGCAGGATTTCCATTGGAATCCCCTGAACATTCTCAGTCCAACATTTCCTATGGAGGTTGGAACTGGGATTTTTATTTAGACACATATGGCCTCTTAGATAAGCAATATCCATTTATGTTGTAAAACCTGAAAAATTTTGTAGGTTTAAAAAAAAAACAATTTTAAACCCTTTAAAATTTAGCTTATACAATAATGGTTGTAATATAACCTGTGGGCTTATACCCCTTTCACCCCATCTGTCATGACCACTTTCTTCCTTGACCTAAATTGATGCTACAAGTTAAGCACAGAAATATAGTATTTGAAGATAGGATCTGTACATAATAGGGAACATACAGTATCTATTTCTGGGTGTGGCTTAATTTAGCCTATATAATGTTTCATTCTTTTGTTAGTAAATACAAATATATATCACATTTTCCATCTATCGACCCATCTGGATTTGACATCTGAGCTGATTCAATTTCCTAGATATTATCATACAAAATGTAAATGTCTAGGATATATAGTCCTTTGTGTACATTCTAGGCCATGTAGTACTTTCATTTTCTAGCTTTTGAAACTGATTTTCATAGTTGATGGACCAGTTTACACTTCTATTACACTG
The DNA here is from genome assembly GCA_019843815.1 of Montemys delectorum. Lineage (NCBI taxonomy): Eukaryota > Metazoa > Chordata > Mammalia > Rodentia > Muridae > Montemys > Montemys delectorum. The sequence continues at coordinate 37,795 of JADRCD010238953.1, forward strand.
AATAGATGTTCTTATTTTCTCAACATCCTAACTTATGTTGTGGGTTTTAACTACAAACAAAAAGTGGTTGATTACTCTAATTACTTTCATGCTATTGTTACACAAAAGTGACTATATCTTGCCAGGGCAGGAATTCTTGTATCTTATAGTGATTCCAGCTGGCTAAGATTGTTGAATTCTTTTTCCTGTCTCGATAGTGTAAGTAGAATCTTCTCACTTTGTCAAATTTACCCAAAAGTAAAGAATCTTCTAGATCAGTACTTGATTTCTCTTTCCTATAATTCAGGAGATAAGTTCTTACTTTTAATTTCTGGAGAGTAATGAAGAGCAATGACAGTAGCCCATCACATTTGGGTAGATTTATGAGATCCCATTGATCAACTCCACAAAAACGAGGTAACTAATACATTTCACTGGCCTGTAATGTGTGGATGAGCCATTGTGCTCCATTCTAATGTGAGGTAGCTTAATTTAAATTCTTTTTACACAATTATATGTATATATGCATATCTAAAAGATTATTTTATATGTCTATGTGTGTGCCTGAGGTTATTGATATAACAGTGGAGGCCAGAAGAAGGGATTAGATCCAAATTGGACATCTGTGTCACCTGGAACTGGGTCACCTATGGAGATGGTAAGAAATGAATTTGAGCATTCTGAAAGATTGTCAAGTGCTCTTAATGAGCAAGCCAGGGTTCTCTCTCTCTCTCTCTCTCTCTCTCTCTCTCTCTCTCTCTCTCGCTCACTCGCTCTCTTTCTCTTTCTGTGTACACACACACACACACACACACACACACACACACACACACTGTATTTGTTTTAGAAACTTTTTACAGTAGTAAGTGTCCAACTGGCATTTTTAAAGTTCTTTATTATTATTTCTTCCCATAATCCCTTCTCTACTGTGCTCTCTTACCCTCCATCCCATTTCTTCATTCCTGTTGCATTATTCCTTTACTCCTTGATACCATTACATGTTCCTTCTCTGTTTCCTTGGAATCTCTCCACTCCACACTCACTTTCCAGTTTCTTGTTCTATGGGCATACCAATTTAAATGAGTCTGTATAGGAGGGTCAGACACTGCCCTTTGTCAGCCTAGGCATTGTGCTGTGAGTTAGTCCCCATCTCTGTTCCACAGCATTTCCCAAAGTCTATGTAAATGTAGGACTCCCAAACTTCCCATAAGTCTTACCACATTTCAGTACAGTTTCTTACCCAAGTGCTACAGTGATATGGCTCAACTTGAATACACCTGAGCCAAACATAGATCAGATTTTGTCTCCATGTTGACTCTCTGTATATTACATAAACCAATTCATGGCTTAGATAGCTATTCTTACTAAGTAGATACGGAGTAGCAAAGCAGGTTTAATTGGCATTTTGCAATAACAAATTCAATTGAAAATTATTACTGATCCATAAGTCTCTAAAGCTTTATGTATATTATTATGAAATTTATTTGGTATAACTCTGGGTTTTGCTTGTTTTTATACTTTTCAGATTACCTCTTAGACCTATCTTCATTGTACCCCATTTTGGTTTGTATTTTAACATTTTTCATTCAGTTCTTGGAACTTTCTAATTTCATTCTCAATTTCCTTAATGGCTGCTTTATCTTCCAGTTATGTATTGTCTAATATATATGAATTTGTGTATTTTTCATATGGGATGGGAAACTCAGACAGAGCTTTGACTGCTCTAACTCACTTTGCAATTCATAATAGTGACTAATAAGCAATAGAAAGGTTGAAAAGCACAACAGTATAGAAACAAAGGGACTTCTGTTTTTTCTTCATGTACAAGGGAGGAGAGCAAGGAGAGCAGACATGGTCAATGATGCAGCCACAAAAGGACAGAAGACATTAAAGTGTATATGAGTAGCAACATCCACACCAGCCTGTGTGTGAATCAGGACAGACAATGTAAATGGCAGTAACCCAAGGAGGGGTTTTCTTTTCTATCAGCTCATAGAATTTTCTCTAGAAAATCTTGTAAAACAATTTCTTGGTGGATAGTGAGATAGCCCATCTGCTAAGAGCATGTATTACTCTTCTAGAGAACTGTAGTTGGTTTCTAGCACTAGTGTCAGCTGGCTCACAGCTGTCTGTGACTCTAGCTCTAATTCATTCAACTCACTCTTCTGGCCTTTTTAGGCACTGTATTCATGTTTAAAGATCCATAGTCAGAAACTCACTTACATACTCAAAAATTAAAAACCTAAGACAAGGAATACAGACTTATGAACCGGGCACTTTATCACATCTGTTTTATCTGTGAACACAGGTTTGGTTGGAAGCTTTAAAGACAGGCAAGGATTGTGAGACAAGAAGCATTCATACCTGATTAGAATGGAAGCATGTATATCCTTCAACCATTTTATAAGCACTTGGAGTTAACACTCTTTTATTCCTATCCCCCAGGACGGACCAGTGAATTACGCCCCCAGACATTAAGTGCCTGACACTATGAGCCCTCCAACTCCATTATCTTGTGACTAGACAATGCCCCAAGCTCCCAGTATTCTGAGGAGACCCCACCCCCCACAGTCACCTGACCACAGCCAGGTATGCCCTGTCCCACAGTTACCTGCCAACAGCAAGGTAGCCTGGCCCACGATAAAAGGTGCTGCTTGCTCCCTCCTCTCTCTTAAGCTCTTGTTCTTACTCTCACCTCTTGCTCCCTCTCTCCTCCTCTCTTTCTCCTCTCTTCACATGGCCAGGGCTGGCCTCAACTTTTCTACCTTTTTTCTCTCTCTGTGTTCTACAATAAAGCCCTAAAACCATGGACTACCTCCTTTCTTCTAGACTTGCCTTGCTGGAACAATGGCTTAGGCCTTCGCCTAAAGAGTTCCATACACTCTCTTGCAGGAAAGCCTCCCAGTGCACCAGCCAAGGCCATCAGCCAAACCAAGCAGCTCCCCAAGCTTGCCAGACTCACTCCTCCCTAGAGCAATCCTTCTCTCGTTGGCTCCAGGCCAGAGTCCACCCAAGGGTCTGTTCTTAACTCTTCTATGACATACAGTAGTCTATGATATCCAAGAGTGAGAACCTGTCATCTCTGGCCTCTGTGCAACCCAAAGACCCCCAGCTCTGGCTCTCCCAATGTACCCATTGGTCTGTGGTGCATGAGAGCTGGTACAGGAAATGTGCCTTCCCTACCACCCCTGGGGCAGTGTCTCTCCTGCCTCCTAACAAGGCCTGATGCCAGTTCTGCTGCTGTTCCATGGGGTTCCTCAGCAGTCTCCTGAGCCATGGTGGTACTGGGTCATTCCCGCCCTTTTATTTCCCCACTGGCTGGTGCCCCACAATGGAGGGAGCCCCAAAGTTCCTCTCATTATCACACAATGCCCCACACACTCCATTGATCAGCCATCACAACAACCAATTATCCAATAGAAATAAAACTCTTAGAGTTTATAGTTAACCAGTCAGATTTATGTATCAATAAAATCACAATGTACAAAATTCCAAACAATAATTTCAGAGAAAATTGATAATGATAAAAGCTTTATCCCAATTCTAACATTATGATATCATAACTGTAGCTGGTTCATGTCTGCCTCCATTCTCCTTTCTCCTTCTCCCCTGAGATGCTCTTGGTCTCTCTCACTCTTAGCTCTACTTCCCTTTTCCCTGTCCAATCACAGACTTCTTGCTGCCCTAATGTGACTGGACAAGGAAAATCCTCCAACATTTAATAAAAAAGACTTTCTCTCAAAATATAAATTGAGCAGAACTATTACCATCTTGTAACTAATAAAGTATATGATAGATGTAAAAAGAATTTTATTGAGTATTTTTGCAACAGTATACATAAGGGAAATTGGCCTAAAGATTTCTTTCTTCATTAGGTCTTTGTGTGGTTTAGGTATCAGAGTAATTGTGGGTTCAAAGAACGAATTGGGTAGAGTACCTTCTGTTTCTATTATGTGGAATAGTTTGAGGAATATTTGGTATTAGGTCTTCTCTGAAGGTCTGATAAAACTCTGCACTAAACCTGTCTGGTCCTGGGCTTTTTTTATTTTTAGTTGGGATACTATTAATGACTGTTTCTCTTTTTTTGTTAGCAGATTGGGGAGTTTTTCGATCATTTATCTGATCTTCATTTAACTTTGGTACCTTGTATCTGTTTAGAAAATTGTCCATTTCATCCAGGTTTTCCAGTTTTGTTGAATATATTCTTTTGTAGTAGTATCTGATGATACTACAATGCACAAAATAACACATATGGTATGTACTCACTGATAATTGGAAATTAGCCCAGAAGTTTGGAATAACCAAGATACAATTCACAGACAACATGAAGCTCAAGAAACAAGAAGATCACAGTGTGGATACTTTGGTCCTTCTTAGAAGGGGGTTCAAAGTACCCATGGTAGGAATACAGAGAAAAAGTTTGGGGAAAATGCTGAAGAAAAGGCTATCCAGTGACTGTCTCATCTAGGAATCAATCTTATATACAGTTATCAAACCCAGACAATATTGTGGATACCAACAAGTGCTTACTGAAAGGAGCCTGCTATAGCAGTCTCCTGAGAGATTCTGCCAGTGCCTGTCTAATAAAGAAGTGAATTATCTCAGTCATCCTTTGGACTGAGCACAAAGTCCCCAATGGAGACTCTAGAGAAAGAACCCAAGTAGCTGAAGGGGTTTGCAGCTCCATAGGAGGAACAACAATATGAACCAACCAGTACCCCCAGAGCTCCCAGGGTCTAAACCACCAATCAAAGAATACACATGGAGGGACCCATGGCTCCAGACACATATGTAGCAGATAAAGGCCTTGTGGGACATCAATGAGAAGAGAGGCCCTTGGTCTCATGAAGGCTTGAAGTCTCAGTGTATGGGAGTGGCAGGACAAGAAAGCAGGAGCTGGTGGGTTACTGAGTAGGAGAGGGAGGATGGGATAGGGGGTTTTCAGGGATAAAACTTGCAATGTAAATAAAGTAAACGTCTAATTGAAAAAGTAAAATAATAATATAATCAACAGAATCCAAGGTTACTTGTCATCATGATAACCTAATTCTCCCACCATAGCAAGTCCTGGATATATCATCACACCAGAAAAAGCAAGATTCCGAATTAAAATCACTTATCAGGGTTATGATAGAGGACTTTAAGAAGGACTTATATAGTTCCCTTAAAGAAATACAGGAGAACACAGGTAAACAGGGAGAAGCCCTTAAAGAAGAAAAACAAAAATCCCTCAAAAGTTTACAGGTAAATACAATCAAGTAGGCAAAGGAAATGAACAAAACCATCCAGGATCTAAAAATAAAACTCTAACTCTCAGTCTAATAAACTTAAATTCTCTCTCTCTGTCTCACAGCAGCCTGAAGTTCCCCACAACAGAGGACCTCAGGGCTGCCAGCAGTTTCTTTGCCTCAAAGTCCCTGCCCTTGAGTCCAAGTGGCTTGTCAGCACTCCTCACAGGCCTCTTGCTGCCTTAATGTGATTGGACATGGAATATCCTACAATACACTGTATCAATCAAAGCAACACAAAATAGATGCACAGTGTAGCTCTATTTGTTTCATATGATCAATCAGAAAATTTTCAGAGATGATGAACACATTCCTGTATTAGGGGCCAGGGTGTTTGGGCTTGCTGGCACGATTACAAATGTAATATGTGAGCATCAGGGAGATCACTGTGTAGCAGGTTATCTGCATACACAGTGATGATTACTATAGTGATAGCTTTCATTTCTTTATAAACCCAGTTATGTCATATGAATGTTTTTGTTTTAATTCAAGATATGAGGTATGTGGCTGCTTCTGATTGTCCACAACCACTAGCTATGAATGTTTCATGCTTTAGGAGGGGCATGATTTTTTCCAGAAGCAGAGGATTTGAGTTTGGAATTCTGGGGACTCTTGATGTGGTATAAATATGAGATTCCCAAGAGGGGCTGTGATGGCTACTGCTTCCCCTCCTGCTGCCATGCCCTCTTGCAGTTGTTCCTGCTCCTGATTTAATTGTTGATGGATTACCACTTGACTGTTTTGTTTGACTGCTAGTTGGAGATATCCTAATGATAGAGATTGGATTTGCCAATAGGAACCAAATGAGCTTATTCAAGCAGGAAGATGTCTTAAGAGGTCTACACTCCTTTTCCTCTCTAACTTTTATCTTGACTACCAGTTGTTAAGTGGTTGGGAGGGAGGGATTGGTGTTGAATAAGTGTTGGAAGGGTGCTGGTTAATAGAACGAAGTAAAGTAACCCATAAGTAAGCATAGAGGTAAGGGACCCACAGATTAGCAGGCAGATATCACTGATCCAGGGTACACTGAACTGATTAAACTAAACTTAGAAACTAAACTTTTTTTCTTTACTGTGTGTGGGCATGTTGAAGCACAGATTTGAGGAGGCCAGAGTACTACTTATAGGAGTTTGTTCTCTCCACTATGCAGTCCCTGGGGCTTGAACTCAGATAATCAGTTCTAAGTGGTGAGTGCTTTACACTTTGAGCTGTCTTACTGCCTCTTATTATGCCCAGATTCATGCTCAAGACATAATGCTAGAGTTTTTTCAGTTTTAGTTATGGCACAAGTCTGTGAAAAGGGAAAAAGTCTGTAATATTAATTTTGTAACTCACTGTGAATCAATTCTTCAATATAGAACATATACACTATTGTTCACTATTACATTATTTAAAGTTCTTTAAATATAACAGTTATTAGCAATCTTCCCATCAAATTGGAAGTGAAGTGTCAAGTGGGTTGGATAAATTTCTTAGTTTGGGGCTGGAGAGAGATGGCTCAGCATGGTAGAGCCCTGGCAACTTTTGCAGTGGATCAGAGCTTGATTCTTAGAAACTTTATTTGTAGGATTACCGCGGTTTGTAACTCCAGCTCTAGGTATCTGACATCTCTTCTTCTTAAGGAGAGGGAATACCCATAAATAAATACATATCCAATATTTATAAGGAAAATAGATGCTAAACTATTTCTTTGGGCACAGGAGTAAGTACCACCACACACATTTTGAGTTTCAGGAATAACCACTCCAGATATTTATCTTGTGGGATCAACTGTCTTTCATGAATTTCAGGCAGATCAAAACTTAGATGCTTGATTTTAATGGTCTGAGAAAATAATTTTGTGACTGAGGAATGCACTGACAGAAAGAGTTAACAACAACTTAGCCTCCTCATTGTTCTGATACTTCTTGTCTCCTGTTCTGATTGACAGGTGTTTCTGATGATTGGAAAAACAATTTCACCATGGCCCAGAGTAAAGTCTCTGCCAATGTCTGTCAGGAGAAGGTGTCCAGTTTGTATGCTGGTATCCTCCCTGGTCCTGAGACATTAAACCTCTCAAGGCTCGTGAGCATGAGCTGCTTTTGCCTCTTTTCGTCTTTCCTCATGATGTAATGAGCAGTAGTGAGCATCATGCCTTGTTTATACACAAGATGTCCAAAACATATATATGTAATAAATTACTTAATGGAATTAGTAAAGCTTTCTTCTGTATTTGCTATTTTTAGTGACTCTAGCTTTCAATAGTTGAAGAGTACAGAGCAAGGATCCTTAGGATCTCTTAAGATCAACAATAAGGGAGAAATCGTGGGAAAGCTTATTACTAAAACTTGACCTACATGCCTCACGAATACACGATAATCTATAAAATAGATATGAAAGATGAAACAAATTAAATTTAGAACATAAAAGCTAACAAATGTGACCACCAGCATCAGGATAGTATGGGTTGCTCTGATCTCAGCTTGGCCTTTGGTGTCCTGACTGGGAGTGAGGATGTGCTGCATTACCTGCCTATGTCTACTGAGAAGAAGTACCATGGAGACACTGGTCCAGACCATGATGCTCATGAATGTGGCATCATGGACAAACTGCAAGAAGACAATGCCTACACTGAATCCAAAAGTCGAACAAAACAACTTGCTCTTAGGGTCAGTTTTATTGTCTGATACTTGTGGACCAGTGACCATAATTGGAATGTATATGTTATTTAGGATACTCAAGGCCCAACAACTGTAACAAGAATAACGTGTCAAATTTGGGATACTTGCTCTGAGTATAATTTTACATCCATTAACAGGAACAAGAGTGACAAACTGATGAATACTCAGGACACAGGTGGAACACAAGTTTGTGCTTTTTGCCACCACATAAGTAAAGAATTCTATTTTACATTTGAGGTCTGTTTGATGGTTTCTTGGAGCAAAAGACATCATGTTATTTGAAAATACAACGAGAAAAAGAATCAAGGCATTGGCCACAGCCATGTGGCTTAAAATCACCTGCCTGGGCCTCTGTTTAAAACCAGTCAAAATTGGAGAGAAATTATGGACAAACAGAAAGACATTGACAGCAGTCCCAATCCCAAACTGACAAAGCAAGAGGATCTGAAGAGCCACTTCCTCGGTGGTTTTCAGGGATTTATCATGAGCAGACATGGGGAGGGCTTTTCCTGACCCTAGAGCGATGATTATGTGGAACAGAGCTGTCCTCAGGACTCTGTTCTATTGCCCATGCTTACCAAGTGATTTGGGACAATTTCTTCTCTTGATCAATGAGACACTATTCTTTCACACTACAGGAACTTTGCCTGTTGAACAATGCATGGACTATAACTCAGAATAAAATTCTATACTTATTGAATAACTCCTGCATCCACATAAATTTTGTATTGCAACTACATGTTTATGGTTGTCTAGGTCAATCACATACACAATAAAACACATTTTAACACACTATAGGCTGTGCATATGCTAGAAAGGGACTAGTATGAGTACGTGATTCCATCATTAGAATTCAATACAGTAAAAAGGGAGGGGAGGCTGCAAATGACATTTAACTTAATCAATAAAATCACTTAAACAATTAAAAAGTACAGATTCCATCCTCAGATTTTGTCATCAGAATTCCACATAAGTAGGAGGGAGAAGAGGCTGCAAACAGGATGTATCTTAATCATCAAAATATCTTAATCAAGAAGAAAAAAATAACATACAAATATATCATAAAATGAATTAATAAAATGTCCCCATGTTATAGTAACTAGTCAAAAATAATGTGTATGTTAATAACATTCCCTGCTACATATAATAATAAATACGGTTGTATAAATGAATTCAGTTGCAGAAAACTAAGTTGTTGACTTTGGAGGAATTTTTATACTATTCATCCACACAACAAAAAAAACAAATATTGCTGATAAAGCCACTTTCTTTTGATCACATAGTTGAATGTAGGTTTACATATGTAACCTCCAAGTAAAAGGGGAAAAAAACACTTGCTAACAACTTTTGTTTATTCATATTTTTCCTGATCCTAATTTTTGTTCTAAAAGTGAGGTGCCAGAGTCTTACCTGCATCATCTTCATCTCCCCTCCAAATTATTAATACAATGAATATTATTCCCTTTGCAAGCTGATGCTTCATGTGCATTTTACTTGTTTATATGTTTTCTAAAGGAAAACGGGGGCCTCCATCCACCAGATAAAGTTCAACTTGTCATACACAGACGTCACATTGAATGGTGTTTTCTGCTGAGTGCTATTTCAAAAAACAGATAATTCTTTGAGATGAAAGCAAAATATTAACCTAATTGAGTTAAACTGCAGTCTTCAAATAGAAATAATGATTCATGTAGGCTGCAGAAGACAATTTTCATAGAAAAAGGGAGAAAAGAATTTTAAGCAGATGTCTATGGTTGGAAGAATCCTACCTTCTGAGCCACAGTCAGGATGAGCATGCTCACAAAACAGAGGACAAAGGCCATCTCCAGACCACACCTCCTGCAGAAGCATATCTCATAGTGCCTGTTACATTGATGAAGTTCTCTGTGTCAGTCTTTGCCTGAGAAAAAATGCAAGGAAAATTAGAATGGTTTCTTATTTTCCATACAGTGCTGTGAATGTAAGCCAACAGAGTTCAGGTTTCCAGACTCATAAAATAATAGGGTACCTGGACAGGACATCTTTCAGAGAGTTCATTATTGTGTCATGTCTGTCTTCAGTGCATTTGTCTGCATGGTGACCTTGGGATATCTCTCATGAAGGAAAAATCATTTATCCCCAGAGAAAAATCTCAATTTTTACTTTCTGATGCTTAATGGAGATGTCTAGAAGTTCGTTAGAGTTTAATGAGTGACTGTGTAGAAGTTAGAAAAGAGTTTTCATGTTTCCTTTGGGAGAATCTAAGTTCTGAACTGATCTTGTAGTCAGTTGTAATTTCGGGAACTCATGTGTAGAACAAGGGACTCATTATCTGCGTGTCTATGGAGTCTTTTCTTCCCTTTTACATAAATTTTGCAAAATTATGCTGACACCTTGTCCTTCCAGAAAACCAGCAACATGCCATTCAGATTTTCTAATATCCCAGGAATTTGCTTCATTCCAAAGTTTCCTATGTTTGTCCCAGGACACATAATTCTGACAAACGTGTTAACTGAAGCTGGTTGTTCCCACCTGAATCCTGGGGTTATTCCAATATCCATTTGCTTTAAGGTAGATTGTGAGTTATTTTCTGGTATACTCATGAATCCTTATCAGAAAGTTAGTGTACTTTGTTAGTATCTGAGAATCTGCCATGTAAAGAAGGATTCTGTGCATAAAATAAACAAAGATATGGATTGAGCAATCATTATGGGAGGGAGATTGGAGTGGGAGGAAATAAGGGGGTAGTATCAGAAACTGGAGGAGATGTGACAGAGGTGCAGAGGGCCAGGAAATAAAAAAATATGTAGCATGAGGGATGAGGAACTGGGGACAGACAGTAGAGAGTCCCAGACACCAGGGAAACGTTAAGCTCCCAGGACTCAATGGAGAAATCTTTCTTTGAAATGGGCAGAGAAGGGGAGATAGAACCTCTAGAGACCACCTCCAGTAGATAGACAGTCCATGGCTGAGGGACGGGGCCAACCACTTATCTCAAAGTTTTTAACCCAGAAGTGTTCCTGTCCAAAGGATGAATGGGAACAAAAAATGTAACAGAGACTGAAGGAAGTGCCAACTGTGGATTGCCCCACCTGGGGATCCATCATGTCTTAAGACATCAAATCCAACACTGTTGCTCTGGTCAAGAGGAGCTTATTGACAGGAAACTGTTGTGACAGTTCCTTGTGAGGTCCAGCCAGCAACTGACCAATGCAGATGTGGATGCTTGGAGCCAATCATTAGGCTGAGCCCACGGAACATGGTGGTGGAGCTGGAGGAAGGACTGGAGGAGCAGAGGGGGATTACAACCTCACTGGAAGAAGAACATAGGCTGGCCTGACCATTCAGTACTACAGGAGTCTAGAATACCAACCAAGGAGTGTACCAGAGGGATCCACGGAACCAGAAACATACATAGCAGAGGATGGCCTTGCCTGATAGCAATGATGTGGGGTGGGGAGACTCTTGGTCCCAGAACGTTAGCTGCTCCAGCATAAAGAGTGCTGGAGTAGTGGGTCAGGAGAGTGTGGGTACATGGTGGAAGCACCGTCATACAGGAAAAGGTGATGGGGGATGGGGATGTAGGATGGGATGGTGGTGGATGGATAAACAGGAAGTAGGATATCATTTGCATGTAAACAAGTGGATGATTAATAATGATGATGATGATGATGATGATGATAATAATAATAATAATAATATAAATAAATCCAACCACACTCATTTCTTCTTTGAGTATAATAGAAAACTAGGAACTTAGTTTTGAGTATCAATGATGAAAATTAAAACTTAGGTCATAAAGTTAATAATTGTATGTTCCAAACCTTTATTGATATTCAAACCTGCAGCAAGATTGTCTTAGACACAATCAAACAACGCCTACTTGTCTGAGTGACAAACAAGATATTATTGTACAATTTTTTTTACTAATGAAATATTAGCATTTACAAGGCATAAATGTGGAAATAGGACATAAGAAAGAATAACTTGTCATTAATTGCTCAGGTACCTTATGTTTATCTAGGACAAGCACAAACCCATGGTTTCAACTGTGAAAATTACGTTCGTCAATTTAAAATAATGTATCTAGTGGGGAATGACATTAAACATCAGGAATTTGTGAGAGTCATGGCACATTGAAAAACAGGAGATAGAGTCCAGTGTTATGACAGATTAAGAGTGATAATGGAACATGTGTTAAATTTCAGTGTATGTAGAAGGGAAAGTAGGTGAGGAAGTATGGAGAGGAATAACCAACACTAAGTTTCTTTTGAAAACCATAGCATCTGCAAATAATGATAATTTGACTTCTTCCTTTCCAATATGTATCCCTTTGATCTTCCTTTTTTGTCTAATTGCTCTGGATAGGACTTCAAGTATTATATTGAATAGGTAGGGAGAGAGTGGGAAACTTTGTCTGATTTTGGTGGGATTGTTTCAAGTTTCTCTCCATTGAGTTTGATGTTGGCTACTTGTTTGCTGTATACTGCTTTTACTATGTTTAAGTATGGGCCTTGAATTTCTGACCTTTCCAAGATTTTTATCATGAAGGTGTGTTAGATTTTATCAAATGGTTTCTCAGCTCCCAACAATATGATCATATGTTTTTTTTCCTTTGTGTTTGTTTATGTAGTGAATTATGTTGATGGATTTTTGTATATTGAACCATCCTTGCCTCCCTGGGATGAAGCCTTTTTGATCATCATGGATGATCATTTTGATGTGTTCTTGGATTTGTTTTGGGTGAAATTTATTGAGTATTTTTGCATTGATATTCATAAGGGAAATTGGTCTGAAGTACTCTTTCTTTGTTGGGTCTTTGTGTGGTTTAGGTAGCAGAGTAATTGTGGCTTCATAGAAAGAATTGGGTAGAGTTCCTTCTGTTTCTATTTTGTGGAATAGTTTGAGGAGTATAGGTATTAGTTCTTCTTTGAAGATCTGATAGAACTCACCACTAAACCCACCTGGACCTGGACTTTTATTGGTTGTGACACTATTAACGAATGTTTCTATTTCTTTAGAGGATATGAGGACTGTTTAGATCATTTATCTGATCTTGATTTAACTTTGGTACCTGATATCTGTCTAGATAATTGTCCATTTCATTCAGGGTTTCAAGTTTTGTTGAGTATAGTCTTTTGTAGTAGGATCTGATGACAGTAAGAGATATTAAGGAAATTTAATTGTTGCTTCCTGTTATTTTTGTTGTTAGAGTTGGGATTCTGTTCATGTGGCTATCCTCTTTTAGTTTTGTTGAAAGATTATTTTCTTGCTTTTTCTAGGTTGTAGTTTCCATCCCTTATTGGAGTTTTCCCATTTATTAACATTTGAAGAGCTAGATTTGTGGAAAGATATTTTGTAAATTTGATTTTGTCATGGAATATCTTGGATTCTCCATCTGTAGTAATTGAGAATCTTGCTGGATATAGTAGCCTGGGCAGGCATTTGTGTTCTCTTAGGGTCTGTATGACATCTGCCCAAGATCTCCTGGTTTTCATAGTCTCTGGGGAGAAGTCTGGTATAATTCTGATAGGTCTGCTTTATATGTCACTTGACCTTTTTCCCTTACTGCTGTTTATATTCTTTCTTTGTTTTGTGCATTTGGTTTTTTGATTGTAGAAGAATGCAAATTGGTCCATTCTTATTTCCTTGTACAAATTTCAAGTCCAAATGGACCAAAGCCCTCCACATAAAACTAGATACACTGAAAAGAATGTGGTCCAGAGCCTAGAGCACATTCATGGGCACAGGGGAAATTTTCCTGAACAGAAAACCAATGACTTGTGCTCTAAGACCAAGAATTGACAAATGGGACCTCATAAAATTACAAAGCTTCTGTAAGACAAAGGACACTGTCAATAGGACAAAACAGCAACCAACAGAGTGAAAAAAGTCCTTTACCAAGCCAATATCTGATAGAAAGAACTCAAGAAGTTAGACTCCAGAGAATCAAATAATCTTTTTTAAAAATGGGGCACAGAGCTAAACAAACAATTCTCAACTGCAGAATACTGAATGTCTGAGAAGCACTTAAAGAAATGCTCAACATCCTTAGTCATCACAGAAATGCAAATCAAAACAACCCTGAGATTCCACCTCACACCAGTCAGAATGTCTAAGATCAAAAATTCAGGTGACAGCAGATTCTATCATGGACATGGAGAAAGAAGAACACTCCTCCATTCCTCTTGGGATTGCATAATGGTACAACCACTCTGTTGCTTTTATTCTTATAATTGTGTCCCACCATTTGGTTATTTCTAGTACTACTTTTCATGGCTATAACTGACTAGAGATAGCCCTTCCTGTGATCCTGGTTGTGTCAGAACTCTTCCGAGTCAAGCTGTCTCTGTGATCCTCTGATTCTGAGATCCTGTGATCCTGTGATCCTGAGATCCTGGGTGTGTCAGAGTACCTGGGAGTGGAGCTTCCTCTGGGTGTTGTGGAACTGGCTGTGGAGTTTGCCTCTAAGGTTTGCTCAGGGAACTGGCCCAGACTGGAAGGAACCCATGCCACTGTTCTGGCAGAGTTCCTGTGTGCCTGGGTCCTGATGATCCTAGTAACTCTCAGTCCTGGGACAGATGTCGTGTCCTCCTCACCTCTGATCCTGTGATCTTGGGCGTGTTAGAGCACCTGGGAGTTGAGCTTCCTCTGGGTGTTGTTGGACTGGCTGCAGAATTTTCATTTTCAATTTCTTAAATGAGCACTTTATCTTCCAGTAATATCTTGTGTAATATACATGAATTCCTGTATTTTTCATAATGGATGGGAAACTCAGACAGAGCTTTGACTGCTCTGTCTCATTTTGCAATTCATAATACTGGCTAAAAAGCAATAGAAAGGTTGTGAAGCACTGCAGTATAGAAACAAGGGGACTTCTCTTCTTTATTTCATCATGTACAATGGAGGAGAGCAAGGTGAGCACACACGGTCAATGATGCAGCCACAAAATGACAGAAGACATTAAAATGTACATGTGTAGCAACATCCACACCAGTCTCTGTGTGAATCAGGATGGACAATGTAAATGACATTAACCAAAAGAATGGTTTTCTTTTCTATTGTCTCATAGGATTTTCTCTAGAAAATCTTGTAAAACAATTGCTTGGTGGATGGTGAGATAGCCCATCTGCTAAGAGCATGTATTACTCTTCTAGAGGACCGGAGTTGGTTTCCAGCATCAGTGTCAGCTGGCTTACTACTGTCTGTAACTTTAGCTCCCATAGATTCAACTCTCTCTTATAGCCTTTTTAGGCACTGTATTCATGTGTAAAGATCCATAGTCAGAAACTCACATATACATTCAAAAATTAACAACCTAAGACAAAGAACACAGACTTATGAACCAGGTACTTTATCACATGCATAAGCTTTTGAGACAGGCAAGGATCATGAAGGCAAGAGGTATTTAACCCTGATTAAAATGGAAGCATATATATTCTTCAACACTTTTTATAAGCACTCAGTTTTAATACACTTTAATCTCTACCACCCAGGACACAAATTAAAGTGTGCCAAAGATGTGTCAGCTACTTTGTAAACATTCAAAGCTGGAAAAGATTCAGAATTGAATTCTTCCACAGTGAAAAATGGTTCCTTTTCTGTCATGAAAGGCAGCAGTATATTCGACTAATTGAAAGAGAGAAAGAGAATAGGAATGTAACAACTGTCAGTATACCACACTGAGAAAAGGTGAGTATTGAGTATGTCCTTGCTGAGTAAAACTGAGGTGTGTCTCATTTGTACATATACATCATAAGAAACTGAGTGGTGGCTGGCCATAACTTTTTTTTTATTATCAGCACTAGGGAGTCAGTGGTACGTGGCTCTTGAGTCAGCCAGCCTAGCCTACAGAGTCAGTTCACTGACAACTGTAGTTACACTGTGTATCCCATCTCAAAAAATGAAAAAAAAATGAATGTCTTTTTGAGACCAGATTACCTCACTCAGGATGATATTCTCAAGTTCCATCCATTTGTCTGCAAAATTAATGATGCCTTGGTTTTTAGTAGCTGAATAGTATTCCATTGTGTATATGTATCACATTTTCTTTATCCTTTCTTCAATTGAGGAACAGCTAGGTTATTTCCAGTTTATGACTATTATGAATAAAGCTGTTATAAACATAATTGACCAAGTATCCTTATGGGATATTGGAGCATATTTTAGGAATATGTCCAGAAGTTTTATAGCTAGGTCTTATGGTACAATATTCCCAGTTTTCTGAGAAAGTGCCAAATTGATTTCCAAAGTAGTTGCACACATTTGCCCTTCAACCAGCAATGCAGGTATGTACTCACTTATAAGTGGATACTAGTCATAAAATATAGGATATTCCTGATACAACCCACAGATGCAAAAAGCTAAACAAGAAGTAAGGCAAAAACTAGGATGCTTTAATCTCACTTAGAAGGAGGAATAAAAGAATCGTAAAATGCAAATGGAGGGAGGGAACAGGCTAAGACAGGGTATGAGGATTCAACATCATAAATGGAGAAGGACAGGACAGATGTCTAGATGATGATGAAAATGAATGGAAATCTGCAATAGGGGAGTGAAGTGGTGGGCTGCATTTCTAGTACAAGACATACATACACAAACAATGGATGGAGCTTAGGGAATCTAATGGAAGAATAGAAGGGAGGATTTCTGGTTCCAAAGGAGAGAGTAACTTAACATAAAGACCAAAAGAATCAACTAGCCTGTAATCCCTAGGGTTCTCAAAGTCTGAACCACCATCAAAAAGGACATACAGAGGCCATATTTAGAACTCCCCACATGTATGTAGCAATGTGGAGGTTGATCTTCATGTGGGTTAAGAACAACTGGTGTGGTGGCTAATCCAAATCCCAAAAGCTGTTGCCTGTGTGTAGAATGTGTTTTTCATGTCTTCCTCATCTTTCCATATTGTGCAAGTGACCTTTCCTTGTTCATAAGACATTTTGGTTAAATAATACTTACATTTTTAATCTTTAAGAGTGGTGGATTAGAAGAGACACTCTGGCCTCTTATGATCATCACTAGTATTTACTTTATATCTCATGCTACCAATAAGTTATCTATTAGATTAATCTATCCTGAGAAAGACAATTCTTTCTCAGCCGGAAGCAACATTATTGTTATTAATGGGTTTGCACTGTTGTTGTGAAAACTATTAAAAGAGAACCTGCCAGCCCTCTGAGCTCGTACTTCTTTCAACCCACTGGGTCTCTGGCCCCAAGGGGCCACGGGGCTTCTCTGGGTGCTATCAACTCGGTGGTCTCTCTTCCTGCCAACTCTATAGCAGGGATCCCCATGTTCTTCTCCCTACCACACAACGCCTCAGGCACCCCATGGTCAGGCATCACAACACCCAATTACCCAGTAGAATTAAAACTCTTAAAGTTTATAGTTATCCCATAAGATTTATGGAGCAATAAAATCACAATTTACAAGAGGTGAGTACATTAATTCCAGAGCCAATTGAAAATGTCAAAAGCTTTATACAAATTATTCTAACCTTATTATACCATAATGATGACTAATTCAAACCATGCTGTCACATCTCCGACTTCATTCTGCTCTCTTCTTCTCCCCTGAGATGCTCTTGGTCTCTACCACTCTTAGTTCTGCATTCCTTTTCCCTGTCCAATCACAGGCCTCTTGCTGCCCTAATATTATTGGACAGGGAAAATCCTGCAACATTTAATAAAAAAGACTTTCAAAACATAAATTCAGCAGAACTATTACCATTTTATAACTGATATATTATAAGATAGACCTAACATCCAGTCCAACATTTTTGTGAACAAAATAAAACACTGGTTTCTATCCTAACTTAGACTATAATTCTGTACTTGACTTATGTTCTGGCTTTAGATTAAATGCCATCTGAAAACCATCAACTCATATCTGTTCTCTTAAAGTAAACAGCCTGGGTTGGCTAGGAGACTTTTTAGTTTTTCAACCTCATCAGTAATCTAAGAATGACTAATATTACCTGAAAATATGAGAAGCACAAAATATAGCTTCCAGAATGTAGCCAATTTATAGTGACCATGGATCACCTGCACAGTCCCCTACTTCACAACATTTGAGAATCGGCCTTCATCCTTCTGGCCTTAAAGAAGCAAGGCTTTAAGAAATAGCCTATTATGTCTAGGCAGAACCAAGCTATCCTAACCTGTAATTTTTTCCTTTCTGTGTACAATATTATGTCTGTAGATGAAATGAAGCAATTCTTACCTAGTGGCTGCCTTGCCACAACTCGAGTAATCATAGATGCTAAATTCCTTCTTTGAATACTGGAAAGGGAAAGCTGTTAGGAGCAGATTAATCTCAACAACAAGTGAATAAATACATTAAATGTCACTTTCTGCGCATTTCTGATGTTTTTGAAAAACAACTATTTATTGAAAAGTAATCTAGACTTTTCTCCAATAAGAACTCTCGGCTATTTCTAAATAAAATACCTGAAACTATCCTAACAAAAAAAATTCAGAGCCATGAATTTGCTATTTGGCCTTTAACCCTCACACTTATATGTTTCAGATCAGTTAATAAAACAGTTATAGAAGTACTGAGTCTAAGCCCTGTACTTTATATATTTTAGTATCAATAGAAGAAATTTGAAGCAATGAAAATCTTTGATTTTGTATCAAAATAAATTATGTGTCATTTAAGAAATTATGACTTCAACTTAGTAACAATCATAAATATTTCTACCAATTGAGATTATGGCTATAACTAAAATAACCCTTCTCCAGCCTCAAAGCCCAGGGAACTGGGTCGACAACACTTCATAACTTCTTCAAGCTGAAAATGGGTGTTTAGATATTATGATGGGGGGCTAGGGTAGGGACAATAGGATTGACTAGTCTCTGATGTCTATGTCTTAACTGGATCCTATGGAAAGTCCAGGACATCAGGAGTTCAAGCTGATCAATTCAGCATATCTGACAAGATTTACCAAGGCTGTATATTCTGTATATATAAATCTCAAAAAAATTTTAGTCTCTGGAATTCACTTTCCTGGGGATCTACCTCTATCAAATCTGATCCATCTTACTCTAGAATGTGTATAGATACTTAGCCTCTTTCATAAAAATGCAAAGACAGAGCCTTTCTTTCAAAATAGTGTGCCAGTAACCAGAAAAACTTTTTTGACATCTCTCCCAGAGGAATAATATAACCACAAAACTCAAAATCACATCCATTTTGAAAATTAAAACAATCCAAAACAAATGAAATAAGCACAAATACTGTATGTGCCTATCCTTAGGCCTGGTCTATTTATTCTCAGCAGGATAAAACCCCAATATTCCTGTGGATCGCATGTTAGACAATATAAATAACCTGTGGCTGGTTAAACAATCATAAATCATCTACTATTTGGCTCTCTGCCTAGAGCCACAGACATATTTTACTAATACCTGTATAATATCTATCTGTTGATCTCTGCCAGGGCCACAGATACTAATAATTATTACCAGATCAAAGCAGGCAATGATCATCACTGTACTCTCTACTCTGGAGTCAGTGACTAATTTTCCCTATTTTAGTTCAAATGAAAATAATGTAAAGCAAATGAAGTAAACTAAAATACTGTATGTGCCTATTCTTAGGCCTTTCCTATTTTGTCATGCTGGATATAAAACCCAATATTCCTGTGAAGTCCATGTTGGGCAGAATATGAGTATCCTGTGAGTCAAGTAATACAATTTTATACCATATTATGGTTCAGTTCTCTGCCTAGAGTGGCCAACTTCACTATTTTTCTCTCTTAGAGCAGCATGTAATTTCCCACAGCAGGGCACCTCAAGGCTGGTAGCAATTTCTGTGTTTCAAAATTCCTGTGCTTGAGTCCACATGGCTCCTCAGTGCTACCCAGCTATTTTCTAAAAACATAAAATAAAATAAAACTCTAACTCTCAGTGTAATAAACTTAAATTCTCTCTCTGTCTCAGAGCAGCTCCCCACAATGGAGGACCTCAAGGCTGCCAGCAGTTTCTTTCTTTCAAAGTTCCTGCCCTTGAGTCCAAGTGGCTTGTCAGCACTCCTCACAGGCCTCTTGCTGCCTTAATGTGATTGGACAGGGAAAATCCTGCAACACACTGTGTCAGTCAAACCAACACAAAATAGATTCACAGTGTAGCTCTATTTGTTTCATATGATCAATTGGCACATTTTCAGAGATGAAGAACACATTTGTGCATCTAGGGGCCAGGGTGTTTGGGCTTGCTGGCACGATTACAAATGTAATATGTGAGCATCAGGTAGACCATTGTGTAGTAGGTTATCTTCATACACAGTGATGATTATTATAGTGATAATATTCATTCCTTTATAAACCCAGTTATGTCATATGAATGTTTTTGTTTTAATTCAAGATATGAGGTATGTGGCTGCTTCTGATTTTCTGCAACTACTAGCTATGAATGTTTCATGCTTTAGGAGGGGCATGGTTTTTTCCAAAAGCAGAGGATTTGAGCTTGGAATTATGGGGACTCTTGATGGGGTATAAATATGAGATTCCCAAGAGGGGCTGTGCTGTTTACTGCTTCCCCTCCTGCTGCCACTCCCTCTTGCTGTTTTTCCTGCTCCTGATTTAATTGTTGATGGATTGCCATTTGGTTGCTAGTTGGAGATATCCTAATGATAGAGATTGGATTTGCCAAAAGGAACCAAATGAGTCTATTTAGCAGGAAGTTGTCTTAAGAGGTCTACACTCCTTTTCCTCTCTAACTTTTTCTTGACTACAGGTTGTTAGGTGGTTGAGAGGGATTGGGGTTGAGTAAATGTTGGAAGGGTGGTAGATAATAGAGAATCTCATAAGTATGCATAGAGGTAAGGGTGAACAGGTGAACAGGCAGTTATCATTGATCCAGGGTACACTGAACAGATTAAACTAAACTTAGAATCTAAATATTGTTTCTTTACTGTGTGTGGGCATGTTCAAGCACAGATTTGAGGAAGCCAGAGTACTACATATAAGAGTTTGTTCTCTCTACTATGTAGGCCCTAGGTCTTGAACTCAGATAATCAGTTCTAAGTGGTGAGTGCTTTACATGCAGAGCTCTCTTGCTGCCTCTTATTATGGCCAGATTCATGCTCAAGACATGATGCTATAGTTTTGTCCCTTTTACTGTTGGTGTTAGTCTGTGAAAAGGGACATGGGTCTTTATTATTAATTTTGTAAGTCTGTGTGAATCTATTCCGCAATATAGAACATACAAACTTGTTGTTTTCTATTCTATTATTTGAAGCTCTTATAATATTACTGTTATTAGCAATTTTCCTATCAAATTGGAAGTGACATGTCAAGTGGATTAGGAGCTGGAGAGAGATGGCTCAGCAGGTTAGAGCCCTGGCAACTTCTGCAATGGTTCAGATGTTGATTCTTAGAAACTTTATTGTTGCAGGAATTATAAAAAATGAATCCACCCCACAAACTCACTTTCCATCTGGGCCACGTCTTTGAGCTGGTACCATTCATTCTCAATACTATGCTCAGGCAGGTTTTGTTATTTCATCCCAGCAAGCTACATCTCGCTCTCATGCAATTCTTCACGCACTCCCACAATCATTCATCTAAATGGTGCCTATTACCCAGTAAATAAAACATGACTCCCAAAGCCTTAATATCCAATCAGATTTATATAATAATAAAATCACAATTTACATGATGCCAATACAATAATTTCAGAATCAAATAAAAAAACAATATTTTAACCCAGTTAATCTATTTTGTAAGAACCTGCTTGGTTGTGTACCTCATGGGGTCTGGTTCATCCTCAGCATCTGTCTCCATGATGTCCTCTCCTGCTCCTGACCCCTCTCCTCCTCCTGCTCTTGACTTTTTTCCTCCTCCAACTCTAGCTCTAACTCTCTATTCCTGTCCAATAACAGGCTTGTGACTGTCCTAATGTTATTGGACAGAGAAAATGCTGTAGCACTTTATTTCTTGGATTACCTCTGTTTCTAATTCCAACTCTAGGTGTATGACACCATTTCTTCTTAAGGAGAGGGAATCCACACAAGTACATACATATCCAATATACAAAAGCAAAAATAAATGCTAAAATATTTCTTTGTTCACAGGAATAAGTGCCACCATACAGATTTTGAGTTTAATCACACTGACAGGAATAACCACTCCAGATATTTATCTTGTGGGCTCTACTGTCTTTGGTCATTTTCAGGCAGATGAAAAAATTAGATGCTTGATTTTAATGTTCTGAGAAAATAATTTTGCTCCTAAGGAAGGAACTGACAGAAAGAGTAACAAAATTGCCTCCTCATGGTTCTGACACCTCTTGTCTCCTGTCGGATTGCCAGGTGTTTCTGCCGATTCAAAAACAATTTCATCATGGTCTGGAGTAAAGACAGTCTCAGTGTCTGTCAGGGGAAAGTGTCCAGTTTGGATCTTGGTATCCTCCCTAGTCCTGAGACATTAAACCGCTCAAGGATCCTGAGCATGAGGTGGTCTGCCTCTTCCTTTTCTTCATTATCTAACGAGCAGTAGTGAACATCATGCCTTGTTTATACACAAGATGTTTTAAACATACATATGGAATAAATTATTTAATGGTATTAATAAAGCTTTTCTTCTGTATTTGCTATTTTTACTGACTCTGGCTTTCAACAGTTGAAGAGCATAGAACAAGGATCCTTCGGATCTCTAAAGATCAACAATAAGGGAGAAATTAAAGGGAAGCTTACTACCAAAACTTCACCTATATGCCTCACGAATACACGAGAGTCTATAAAATAGGTGTGAAAGATGATACAAATTAAATTTAGAAGATAAAAGCTAACAAATGTGACCACCAGCATCAGGATAGTATGGGTTGCTCTGATCTCAGCTTGGCCTCTGGTGTCCTGATTGGGAGTGAGGATGTGCTGCATTACCTGCCTATGTCTATGGAGGAGAAGTACCATGGAGACACTGGTCCAGACCATAATGCTCATGAATGTGGCATCATGGGCAAACCTCAAGAAGACAATGCCTACACTGAATCCAGAAGTAGAACAAAACCACTTGCGCTTAAAGTCAGTGTTATTGTCTGATATTTGTGGACCAGTGACCATAATTGGAATGTAGATGTTATTTAGGATACTCAAGGCCCAACAACTGTAACAAGAATAACTTGCCAAATTTGGGATATGTGCTCTGAGTATAACTTTACCTCTATTAACAGGAACAAGAGTGAAAAACTGATAGATACTCAGGGCACAGGTGAAACACAAGTTTGTGCTTTTTGCAACTAGGCGAGTGAAGAATTCTAATTTACACTTGAGGTCAGTTTGTGGACTTCTTGGAGCAAAAGCCATCATATTGTTTGGAAATGTAGTGAGGAAGAGAATCAAGGCATTGGCTACAGCCATGTGGCTTAAAATCACCTGCCTGGGCCTCTGTTTAGAACCAGCCAAGATTGGAGAGAAATTATGGACAAACAGAAAGACATTGGCCACAGTCCCAATCCCAAACTGGCAAAGCAAGAGGAGCTGAAGAGCCACTTCCTCAGTGGTTTTCAGGGATTTATCATGAGCAGACATGGGGAAACAGAGCTTTTCCTGACCCTAGAGTGATGATTATGTGGAACAGAGCTGTCCTCAGGTATCTGTTCTATTGTCCAAGTTTACCTAGTGATTTGGGACAATTTCGTCTTTTTATCAATGAGAAACTATTCTATCACACTATATGAACTTTGCCTGTTGAACAATGCATGGTCTATAACTCAGAATAACATTCTATACTTATTGAATATCTTTTACATCGAGATAAATTTTGTATTACAACTACAGCTTTATGGCCATCTAGGTTGTTAACCTATACAATAATATACATTTTAGCAAACCATGGGCTTTGAATATGCAGGAATGTGACTAGTATGGGTATGTGATTCCATCATCAGCATTCAATACAATTAGTAGGGAGGGGAAGCTGCAAATGACATATAACTTAATCAATAAATCACTTAAACAATAAAAAAGTACAGGTTCCATCCTCAGATTTTGTCATCAGAATTCAATATAAGTAGGAGGGAGAGGAGGCAACAAACAGGATGTATTTTACTCATCATAATAACTTAATCAATAAAAAATAAAAGAAAATACAACTGTACTATAAAAGGAATTAATACAATTTCCTCATTTTATAGTAATATGTTAAAAATAATATGTATGTTAATAACATGTATGATTATATATCTTAATCAGTAAAGTTGTGTAAATCAATTCAGTTGTAGAAAACTAAGTTGTTAACTTTGGAGGAATTTTTATACTACTCATCCACACAACAAAATATCAAATAATTCCGATAAAGCTACAGTCTTTTGACCACATAGTTGAACATAGGTTTATATGTATATCCTCCATGTGAAAAAAAACACTTGCTAACAAGTTTCATTTATTCATATTTTTCCTGATCCTAATTTTTGTTCTAAAAAGTAAGTTGGCAGAGTCTTACCTGTATCATCTCCATCTTTCATCAAAAATTATTAACACAGTCACTATTATTCTTTCTGTACGCAGATGTTTCATGTGCATTTTACTTGTTTATATGTTTTCTAAAGGAAAACAGGGCCTCCATGCACCAGATAAAGATCAACTTCTCACACAGAGATGTTACTTTCAATGGTCTTTTCTGCTGAGTGCTATTTCAGAAAAGATATTTCTTTGAGATGAAAGCAAAATATTAACCTAATTGCATTAAAGTGCAGTCTTCAAATAGAAATAATGATTCATGTAGGCTGCAGAAGACAATTTTCACCAAAAAAAAGGGAGAAGAGAAATTTAAGCAGATCTCTATGGTTGAAAGAATCCCACCTTCTGAGCCACAGTCAGGATGAGCATGCTCACAAAACAGAGGGAAAAGGTCATCTCCAGACCACACCTCTTTGCAGAAGCATATCTCATAGTGTCTGTTACACTGACGAAGTTCTCTGGGTCCCTCTTTGCCTGAGAGAGAATGCAAGGAAACTCGGAATGGTTTCTTATTTTCCATACAATGCTATGAAGGTAACCCAATAGAGTTCAGGTTTCCAGACTCATAAAATAATAGGGTACCTGGACAGGACATCCTTCAGAGAGTTCATTATTGTGTCATCTCTGTCTTCAGTGCATTTGTCTGCATGGTGACTTTGGTATATCTCTGATGAAGGAAAAATCATTTGCCCCCAGAGCAAACCTCAAGTTTTACTTTCTGATGCTTAATGGTGATGTCTAGAAGTTTGTTAGAGTTTAATGAGTACCTGGGCAGAAGTTAGAAAATGGTTTTCATGTTTCCTTTGGGAGAATCTAAGTTCTCAATTGATCTTGTAGTCAGTTGTAATTTCAGGCACTCATGTGTAGAACAAGGGACTCATTACATGTGTGTCTATGGAGTCTTTTCCTCCCTTCTATTTCACTTTTGGAAATTTATGCTGACACCTTGTCCTTCCAGAAAACCAGAAACATGCCATTCAGGTTTTCTAATTGTCCAGGAAGTTGCTTCATTCCAAAGTTTCCAATGTTTGTCCCAGGACACAAAAGTCTGACAAATGCCTTAACTAAAGCTAGTCTTTCCCACCTGAATCCTGGGGTTATTCCAATATCCATTTGCTTTAAGGTAGATTTTGTTTTGCTTACTCAGGAATCCTTATCAGAAGTCTTGTGAACTTTGTTAATATCTGAGTATCTGCTGTGTAAAGAAGGAACCTGGATATACAATAAGCAAAGATATGAATTGAGCAATCATTATGGGAGGGACAGAGGAATGGGAGGAAATCAGGGGGCAGTATCAGAAACTGGATAAGATATGAGAGATGTACAGTGGGTCAAAATTGAACAAAAATATGTTGCAGGAGGGACAAGGAACTGGAGATAGACAGTAGAGAGTCCCAGACACCAGGGAACATGAAGCTCCCACGACCCAATGGGGATGGGGAAATCTTTCACTATAATACACAGAGTAGGGGTGATAGAACCTACTGAGACCACCTTCAGTCAATAGGCAGTCCCTGGTTGAGGAATGGGGCCACCAAGCCATCTCAAAATTTTTAACCCGTAAGTGTTCCTGTCCAAAGAAGAACTGGGAAAAAAATGGAACAGAGACTGAAGAAAGTGCCAACTGTAGACTGCCCCACCTGGGATCCATCATGTCTACAGACATCAAACCCAACACTGCTGCTGTGGTCAAGAGGTGCTTGCTGACAGGAACCTGGTGTGGCAGTTTCTAGGGAGGTCTGGCCAGCAACTGACCAATGCAGATGTGGATGCTTGGAACCAACCATAAGGCTGAGCCCAGGGAACATGTGGTGGAGCTGGCAGAAGGACTGCAGGAGCAGAGGGGGATTGCAACCCCTTTGAAAGAACAACTAGACTGTGAGGACCATTCAGTACACCCTGAGTCTCAAATACCATCCAAGGAATGTACCTGGAGGGATCCATGGAACCAGACACATATATAACAGAGGATGTCCTTGTCTGACAGCAATGGTTCCAGGGAGATTTGCTGCCTCAGCATAGGGGGATGCTGGTATTGTGGGGTGGGAGGGTATGGATGGGTGGAGGAGCACCCTCATACAGGCAAAGGGGAGGGAGGAGGGCAGATGTAGGTTGGAGAGTTGGTGGAGCAGTAAATGGGAAGTGGTATAACATTTAGATGTAAACAAATGGAATGAATAATAATAATAATAATAATAATAATAATAAAAGATATAAATAGATCCAACCACACTCATTTCTGCTCTGAGTATGATAGACAACTAGGAACTTAGTTTTGATTTTTAATGATGAGAAGTAAAAACTTAGAAAAAAGAAAATACCTACAAATCTAAGTATTGTATATTTAAAACCTTTATTGATATTCAAACCTGCAACAAGATTGTCTTAAACACAGTCAAACAATGCATACTTGTCTGTTTGAGAAAGAAGATACTATTGAACAATAATTTTACTAATGAAAATATCGGCATATATAAGGCTTATATGTGGAAATAGGGAAAAAAAAAGAAATTATAACTTGTCATTAATTGCTCAGATATTTTGTTTGTCTAGGACAAGCACAAAGCCATGATTTCAACTGTGAAATTTATGTTGCCCAATTTACAATAACATGTCTACTGGGCACAATAAACATCAGGAATTTGTAAGAGTCACGCACGGCACATTGAAAAATAGGAGATAGTATACAGTGTTATGACAGATTAAGAGTGATAATGGAATATGATGAATTAACTTTCAGTGTATGTAGAAGGGAAAGGAGGTTAGGAAATATGTAGAGGAATAGCTAACACTAAGTTTCTTTTTTAAAAAAACTGTACAGGAACTTAGTCCTATTGGTGCATTCTGTAATATGTTCACATGCATGTTTCAAATGAGTTAGTAAACCTGCACTATATTAGGTAGACAGTCCCCCAAGTAGACATCTCATGCAGAATAATGAACATTCTATTCCAGAATTAGATGACTTCTTTTTCTAGCTGTGTGACAATCAACTCCCAAAGCACTATCCACCCCACCCCAAACATTACAGGCTATTACCAATAGTGCTGGGCATTCTCCAAAACTGGGTGGCTTAAGACACCCTATACTGGACACACAGATCATGCAGAAATCAAAATGGAACTTACTTTGAAGATTTGTATGCCGTCCACCTGTCCACAGGTGGCATAAGCCAGGAGGCTGAAAAAGCCACATGGAAAGCCCAGTTTTCGCTTTCTTAAAAGATGTGACATACAGTGCTGGCAGAGACATGTAGTCAGCAACCACTTCCTTCTGTGAACCCCGCCAGGTGCAGCAATTACAAGCTTGATGAGATACACCCAGTGATTCAAGTGGGACATCAATGTGATGAGATAAACCCACTGATTTCTTATTCCACCCAAGGCCTGGTCCATGAGTGAGAACTCATAAACAGCACTGTTTATTTTGTCTGTGGGCAGATAGGTCTTAGAAGGGAACCCAATATTCCTGTTCTCCTTAATGGACAAAGAATTTAAACATTTCTTGAAGCCTTATTTCTACACCTGTAGATCATTGCATCACTCAGTCCTAATTAGAGATGCTTCTTGTATGTTAATTAACACAGGAACTGTCAACTGGTCATCGTACACTGATATGAGTTTGGTATGCTCTCAGGTGTATAATAGACATATCATAACTCTCCCACCAAGCCTTAAGTGACTTCATAGAATTTAGGGTGAGCACAATTTTTGAGCTAGAGGTAGTTGATAACATCAGTGAAGCAATGTTTTCTGGACACAACAGGAGAGGAACAGAAATATTATTTCACAGGGATTATAACAGAATTCATAAGACCTGTGCAAGTTTTCACTCATCCATTATTTTCAGGTTTTTTGTCAAAAAAAAGAAGATAGTTTTCTAAAAAGAGTAACTTCAATTGGGAAAATGCTGCCATCAACCTACCTGTAGTGAATTCTCTAGGGCATTTTCTTTATAATAGTTGATAAGGTAGTTCCTATGTCAATGAGGAGGTACTCACCCTGGGAAGGTGGTCTGGTTAGCATAAGAAATATGCTGAGCTTATCCTGGGGAACAAGCCATTAAGCCAAACTACTGTTCCTGCTTCAGTTGCTGAGTTCTGTTTCCTGTCCTGGGTTCCTGGTTTGATGTCCCCTGATGATTGATGTAACCTTTAAACCAAATAAATCCTTTCTTCCTTGGTTGTTTTATTCATGGTACTTTTTGCAGCAAGTAAAATGAACCAAGACAGTAAAAATATCCTCACATGGAGGGATGAAGCCGCGCACAAACTCCACTACTCATTGGTGTGTTATTATAAGTGATAATTGATGATAAAGAGATTCAGATTTTAAATGATTTGATCGCTGGCAGTTCAGCCACATTGTGGAGAAGGCTGTATTCTGAAGAGGAATGGATTTGATGGAAACAGAAGACAATCTATAGTTGGATAGGTAGGACTGAGAGAGAAAATGTTCAAAGAGTTTGATGAGTGAGCTGAGAGTTACTGAAACATTGGATGAAATTCACCTAGTTAATAATTTCGTAAGTATAGAAAACTGGGCGATGACACATGCCTGTAATCCTAGCATGTGGAATGTATGGTGAAAGTCACCTCATGTTTGAAGCCTTCCCCTTCTAAGTTAGTTATATGATTCCAGGAACTGTAATACAGCAAATGTCTACCTAATAAAGTTGAGAAGTAATATACAGGTTTTGTTTTCTATTCTTAGAAAAGCTTATATATATATATACAAAGAGTCTCCACTACAATACACCATTCATTTTGTGCCATTTCTCTACTCTCTTCAATATATGCCACATCAAGTGTCATGTCCTCTTTTTATATTTTTCATTAAAAGTAGATTTTTTTCTCACAAAGTATATCCTGATTATAGTTCCTTCTTCTTCTTTTCTCTAAGTTTCTAAACATTTTCTCTCCCATTCAGATCCATTTCCTTTCGGTCTCTCATTAGGAACAAACAGGCTTCTAAGGGGTAATAATAAAACTAAAAATATTAGTAAAATCAATAAATAAAAAACAAAATATAATAACATAAAACAAAAACTAAGATGTCAAAGTTGGACAAGACTGACAAAGAAAAGAAACGAGCTGAATTTAAAGGACAAGAGTGAGACACTCATTTGATTATATATTCACAAATCCCCAAAACACTAAACTGGCAGCCATATTATAGGTCAGAGAGCTTGAAGTAC
Source organism: Montemys delectorum (assembly GCA_019843815.1). Taxonomy (NCBI): domain Eukaryota; kingdom Metazoa; phylum Chordata; class Mammalia; order Rodentia; family Muridae; genus Montemys; species Montemys delectorum. The sequence continues at coordinate 67,364 of JADRCD010238953.1, forward strand.
ACATGTGCAGGTCCTGTGTCTGTTCCGTTAGTCTCTTGTTTCTAACTTCATATTCCCTTAATTCCATGAGTGCTCCCCATAGGGATATGGGTGCCTGGGTCATGCACTAAGTCATGGACAGGGTGTCACTCATAACATGAAGTGATCCTCTCTCTCTTTGTCTTCAGCTCATGTCAGGTCAACTTTCGTCTCTCCCTTGTTCATCCTGGTATTTAATTCTGCTTGACCATATGCAGGCCTTCTCTTACTAACATCAAATCTATGCGTTCTTATATGAATATATCCATAAATATAAGCAGGTGCACTAATAGCATGTTGGTACCCTCAGAGATCAGAGGAAGGCATTGGATCACCTGGAACAGAAGCCACCTATGGTTCTGAACCTCGAGTGTCTGTTTGAAAAAAGAAATGTTGGATTTTTCATTCAACTCCTTGTTTGAAATGATTCATTTATTTTTATTTTCTATTCATTGGTGTTTTGTCTGAATGTATGTTATATGGGCTGTCAGATCCCCTGTAACTGGAGTTCCAGTGAGCTGCCATGTGAGTTCTGGAAATTGAACCCAGGACCTCTGGAAGATGAGAAAGTGCTCTTATCCACTGAACAATCTCTCCAATCTGGAAGCAGAGGTTCTGACTGCTGAGTCATCTCTACAGCCAACTCTAGTATTTTTAACTGTTGTGAGAAAAAACATGATTAAAGCAATCCTGATAAGAGAATATTTTGTTTTCACGCCACATCCTGATATATTCAAAAGCAGATCAATACATTGATAGAGCTCCATTGTTTTTACTGTATTGACCTTTGATCTTACAAATTTTAAGATCACAGATGTCATATTTTCATCTCACCATTTACATTCTTTTTATGACTCACTCAGATATTCATAACATGGAAAGACCGTGGCTTATATTTCATTCTGATTCTAAAGCAGTATTCAACCCTCTTAACTTTAAAAAAATTCTCTTTTCAGAGGCCCTTGGCCCTGTGAAGGTTCTATGCCCCAGTGTAGGAGAATGCCAGGGCCTGGAATCAGGACAGAATGGGTTGGTGAGCAGGGGGAGGGGGGAGGGAACAGGGATTCTTTTATTTAATTTCATTTTTTTCTTTTTTTTCAGAGGGGAAACTGGGAAAGGAGATATCATATGACATGTAAATAATGAAAATATCTAATACAAAAAATTCTCCTCTCATATATCCCATTCTGACCAGTTTCCTCTCCCTATTTTCCTCCCAGTTCCCCCTACAACCTCCACTCTTTCCCAGATCCACTCCAAATTTTCCATTAAAAACAATCAGGTCCCCAACTAAACATGGCATGTCAACTTTCAATGAGGTTACACACCTCCCTTTATATTAAGGGTGGATAATGCAACCCACTAAGAGAAAAATGGTCCCCAAATCAAGCAAGAATCAGAGACACTCCCATTAATATTGTTAGGAGTCCCACAAGAAGACCACACTGCACAGTCTTAATACATCTTCAAAGGTCAGTCCTTTGCAGGATAATAGGGCTCTTGTTGCTCCTCACTTGTCCATCTACACTGGGTCTCCTCATATGGTCTAGTACCTGCCCTATACACACATCCATGATATTTCTTGTTCCGCCATCCAGGTCACCCACACTTATCTTATCCTAGCATCTTTCAGATAGCAGTGATCACACATAAACTACAGCCAGGAGGGGAGCCAGTTCCAGTAGGGCCCAGGGCTAAGTTAGCTCTCTGGAAGCTGCCTCTGAAAACAAGTAGAGAGTTAGAAGGATGCTGTAACCCAGACCCTGAAGACAAGCAGGGACCAGCCTAGTTTTCATTTAATTCTACAGAAGAATGTTCAAGCAGGTTTCCACAAATAGAAAAGTCTGTTTGGAACGATAGCAAGCCTCTTCCAGCGGTGTTCAATTAAATAAAACTGGGTAAAATGGTAAATAAATAAAAATGGTAAATAAATAAAATAAATAAAATAGTAAATAAATAAAAATGGTAAGTCAGAAGCCAGCAGAGGCTTTGAGAGAATGTCTCCAAATACAATAGAGAGTAAAGGAGCAGGGCAGGATTCAGGCTAAAGGACAGTCAAATGTTAGCAAAATTGACTTCTTATAGTCCTTGTGTTCCATGACTTTGCTAACCCTAAACACCACCAAAATTTGAGAAGCTTCAAAATTCCACTAGAAGGCACAAGGCATTTTCCAGAAACGCATTAAATATGACAAAGCCTGTCTGAAATTGATAGGTACCTGTGTGTGGTGGATATGTTGTGTGAATGCCTATCACATACATGTAGTACCTGTAGAGACAAGAAAATAGCATCATATCCCCTGTACCTGGAGTCACAAATGGTTGTCAGCTCTCCTGCTGGTTCCAGGAATCAAACCAAATTTCTCTGCAAAAACAGCGAATGCACTTAACAGGAAGCCATCTATCTCTCCACTCTCACACTCTTGGATTTTTATGGGGGATTTGAACTCAGGTCCTAATGCTTTTACAACAAGCACTTAATCAACTGAGCCCACTATCAAGGGGTTTTGAGAAGCCTTGCAATCCCAGGAAACTGCCACCAGATGAATTTATCAGGGGCCTAAGAGGCTTATTGAATTAAGGAGAAAAGCAAGGTTGTGGCATGTACCTGCTTGTCGAGTTTGAAGCTACTTAAGGTCTAACCTGTTCCCTGATTGGCTGTAGGTGGATTTGGGTACCTGCAGTGTAGCCACCTGCAGCCACACATATGAATGGGTCTTCTGGAATGAGAGTCAGGGCTTCAAAAATTACAGATACCAGAATCTGGGAAGGGGTTCAAAAAAATGAGACCGACACATGGTGTGCTTTCAGTCCACCATCATTAATGAATTCTCCTTGTAACACACAGGTAGGTAGGTAAAACAAAACTCCTCCCCCAAGTCCATCAGCAACTCTTGAACCAATCAGCAGCTTCATCTTCAGTCTCTGGAGGTGGGAATTGTGTAGTAACAGGACCTTGGAGAGAGGTGTGGCTATTAGCAGGAGGTTGGAGAGAGGTGTGGCTATTTGTGGCAAGGACTGGTCTGACAGAACCAACCCTCAGCTGGAGGAGGGTCACAGTTCCTCCTTATTTATTTATTAAAAATTAGCTGGACTGGGGCATATTCATCCACCATAGTCCTGCCTGGGAATTCTTTGGTGCCTTGGTGATCTCGTTTGCAGTTAAATATCTACTGGCGACTCTCTTACCCTTCTTTGGAAATCATGCACAGCTAGTTTGAATTCTACAAACCGGGCTATTTACGTGTTTAAACACACACACACACACACACACACACACACACACACACAGCCACTTGGCACATGATCCTGCCTTAGGTTGAGAGTTACAGAGACCTATTCCACAGAACGTAGGTTTTCACAATGCACCTTATTCCTGTATAGCCAATGCCACAACAAGCCTTTATTGCCTGTGATGTCAAATTGTCACAGTCTCTTTGTAGTCCACTCTTTCTGAAGTCCACATGAAGCAGCACTCTTGTGTCAATGGGCAGATGGGCATAGACACCTAATGGAGTTGTAAAATAGTGGCTCCCAAGCTAGGAACCTTTTCAACAGTTTTGCCTTGAGAATAGGCCTATAATTCAGTTGCAAAATAGTAACTTTTAGGCTAGAAGCTCTGGGATTGATCTCTAATTGCTCCAGGAGTGAGTGAACTTTGATTGTCTGTAATGAACCTGCTTGAGATAAAAGCTCAAAAGTTTAAAAATAACAAGTTTAACATTATCTTGAGGATGTCTGAGGCACTTTAGTTGCAAATTAGCAATGTTTAAGCCCAAGGCTTGGCCTGTAGGTATAGAGGGAAGCTGCTGTTAACTCTTAGAAAAAGGTAGAGGCTATTTCAGCCAAGTGAACTTTGTTGGCTAATAAAATGTTTACCCATTATTTTGGTAGAAAACATGCTCATTAAAAAGATTCTGGATCTCTATCCACTTAACAAATCAATGTGTCAGGCAACCATTGTGTTCAAACACAAACGGACCCTCTTCCCCATATTAAAGTGGGGTTAAGATCATACCACGTGCTAGTAAATGGAGTGATACATCATTTTATCATGGCATAAGAACTGGAAATGTGTGGATGCCAATGGCGATCCATATAAGACTGACCTTTAGAATCAGATTGCAAAAAAATATATTTTTTTAAAACAAGCAAAAAGCAAGATATGTCTTTTAAAACAAGCAAAAATCAAGATATGCTTTTTAAAACAAGCAAAAAGTAAAATATGCCTTTTAAAACAAATAAAAAAGGAGATATGCTTTTGGAGGTAACTTTGGAGTGGAGGGCATATTCCCCTCCTTTTATTATTAAAAAATCAAATTGTAAAGTGCCAAGTGCACATGGAGTAATTTATTGTCTCTGAGAATTATAAATTATCTCAGTAGTATGGGTAACATTAAATTGTTGACAAAGTATCTTAAAAGCTTGACTGTAATAATCAGTTCCATAGACTGTTTTAATCTAATTAGGAACATTAAATATAGAAATATAATGTAGGCAATAACCAATTATTATTTTGTCATTTTTTACATTAAGGCAATTGTAACTTGAAAACCCGAGAAGGAATTAATAGTCACATGTGTGTATTTTATTTTTAACTTTGAAATCAAAATTATATTTTAGAAATGTCTATCAAAAGCAATTGAAAGCTCTGGTACATATATGTACCCATATATCAATATACAAATTAAGGCTTAATTTTTGTACTTGATAAATAGTGACTACAGCACACAATTTAATTATTTGTGCTGAGGTAGGGAGGAAAATCATGAGATTAAACATGTGACTTATACATAATTTTTTCTCATAAAAGGGCTGTAGAAGTATATATGGTTACAGGGTGTATACATAAGTTTATAGGAAATATAAAATATGTATACAAATGAATTTTAACATTTTGTCTACTTTGGTTAAATATCAAGTTTTGTCTAAAAATCTTTACTAAGTAATAGGCCAAATGTCAATTAACAGTTTATAATAGCCTATTTAATTCCTGTTTGAGACAAGAAATAGATGTTTTCTAAAATGTATTTATGATTTTACTATATGACCACAACTTTATAGTAAGATATTAAACCTTACTTTGAATATGAGAAGAGATGAATTTATATTAATGTTGTCTTTTTGTCAAAGAGTTGTTGCGGGAATATTTAAAACCCCAAGCATTTTATTATAATAGATGCCAATTGTTTAGTTGTTCACCTTCTGTAAAAAGCTTTTTGTCTTTTACTAGACAATATCTAACAAAGGCTTAAGTCTTGTGGTGAGCTTAAGATAAGATCTTATTCAAAAGCCATTTGAAATAAGTAACTCATTTTTTAACTTAAAATAATTTTTTGATATAACTGGGGCTTAAATATTGAAAAAAATTCCCTCTGAAACTTTTTCTAGAGTAACTAATCAATATACACTGAAAAATTTATAGTTTTAGCCTCTTGTACTGAAGCAGAGGCAAAAATTAAAGGCAAAATTCCAATTGACTTCTGTGGCCTGTAATTTACTTTTCTGGTCACTAGATGGCACTAAGCAGTTGCAAAACTTTAGCTTGCACAGCAGCTGTCTTGGAGCGGGGCCTAGCTAGCCCATGCACAGGCACTCTGCCTCCTTCAGCAAATCCTACCAGCATGTGCCACCACTACCGGCCAGTGAGCTTTGTCCCTGGGCACATCCCAGCTTGGGAACTCTTGGGAGATGTGCGAGCCCACTGGTCCACTGCAGTAGTCTCTGAGTCTCTACACCAGGCTGCCATACCGGTGTACCAAGCAGCTGAATGCAGACAGCCTGTCTGCCAAGCTTGGCCAGGGCGGGAAGCCGAGCAAGTGAAGACCCCCAACCACCATGTTGATTACATATAAATACCACTAAGACAAGACATTGACTTGCAATCACTCATCAAGACAAAGACAGACACAAACCAACACATAACACAGAGTTGAAGACTAGGAATTTCTCCTGATAAGCCATGGAGAAAGCGAGACATCTCTAGGCTTCTCTGTGTCTCTGGGATAGCTCTGAAATCCATTTTCTTTCTCTCTTTGACCTTTCTATACATATATTTTGTTTTGTTTTTATATTTTGCTATTTTATGTATTTTTTATTATTTATTATGCCCCACACTGCCCACCTGAGTGTAGCTCTTAGGCTAAGGGACTACTGCCTGTTTCTGATCCTGACTGCTGCTACTGAACCCCTAAGGTGAGATTATCACTGGGCCAGCATAATCTCAACTTACCTTGGCAAACTTGCCGTTTCCTTCTTTGTTTCTTGAGAAGCTTCTCTGATGCCCTTTCCTCCTCATTTCCAGCCCTATCTTCGGGCACCACCTGGACCACCGGCAACCACACATATGAATGGGTCTTCGGGAATGGGAGTCAGGGCCCGAAAAAATTACGGGTACCGGAATGTGGGAAGGGGTTTGAAAAAAATGAGACTGACACATGGTGTGCTTTCAGGGCCATCATTAATGAATGCTCCTTGTTACACACAGGTAGGTAGGTAAAGCAAAACCCCTTTCCCAAGTCTGCCAGCAACTCTTGGAACAATCAGCAGCTTCATCTTCAGTATCTGGAGGCAGGACTTCTGGCATAACAGAAACTTGGAGAGAGGTGTGGCTATTAGCAGGGGGTTGGAGGGAGGCGTGGCTATTTGTGGCAAGGCAGGGTCTGACAGAACCAGCCCTCAGCTGAAGGAGGGTCATACTGCAGGGTTACTAATCTTTTAATATAATGGGAATGTCAGGAAGAAGAATTAGGTGGGCAAGAGATGATGAGTGTGATTTAAAATCATGACTAATAGACCTCAGTTTTGAATCCAATACTCAGTCTTAGCATGATATGGTGTCATCACTGGAATCCCAATCATGAGTCACAGGAGCAGTACCATGAGTGGGTCAGCTAAAGAGGATACCATGCTGTTTAATTAGGGCACACACTGAATACACTTTCATACCATCCTTAAGATTTCCCAAGCTGTTTGTAATCTTTTCCTTAATTTGGCCATAATATATATATATATATATATATATATATATATATATATATATAACATATAACATATATATAACATATGTATATATATACACAACATTCTTCTCCAAAGGCCACACATAGCCATCTTTGCTACAGGAAGCATATATCAAAGCCCCTGCGTATTTTGTAACTATTTTAGCTTTGGAGGAAACTGATTTTTCTCTAGCTTTCATTGACTTTTCTAGAATTTTGGAGTCCCCATCAACGGCTTCTTGTAAGGTGCAGTAATGGGGGCCATATAATGCCAAGGGTTTGGCTCCTGTTCTTATAACTCCTACTACACTGACACGTAAGATGGTAGACAAAACAATAGCTATAATGGGTTCTCTTTTAAATTTCTCTTTAGGACCCAGAAAAAGGTGGTTGAGAATGCTCTTCCTAATGGGCCAATCACTCTGTAAACCATAAGAACCAAAATACATAAGTCAAAGGAGGCATTAAGTGCTTCTGTCTGGATGCATGGGGTTAAGCCAGTTGAGCAGGTCCACCTCTTGCAGAATTAAATAATACTTACCACATAATCTCAAGGAACAGTCTGAATACAAAAGCAGGAATATTCTTAGAGTACTTTTTGGCGTTTACATAACTCTTGTCCTTTAACTAATTGTAAAGTAATTCAACCATGGCCTGGTTTCTGCTATCTACAGTTACTTGCCTCTACAGATTCAGTGACTGAGGCATTATAAACAATTCCATCATAGTAAGGGGGTTTAACATTTAGACAAAGCCAACAATCAGACATAAGTTCATTATGAGTGACAATTATTACTTTGTAGGTGGCTTTCAATAAGTGAAGGAGTCTAGGGTATTCATCAATCTAGAAATCATTTTCTGTCTGGATTTCAGTGAGAATTATGCTGTTGGGGTTCAGTGTAAGTCTTATAGGAATGTCAGGCTTTGTAGTGTTGGGTGGTAGTGTTGTAGATGAGGCCACCAACTACATTTGCCCCCCTTATCACAGTGGGAACACATAGTTCTCTGACAATCTGGATGGCAAAACGTGCCCCTTGATTTTTTCCTATCCAAACATAATATATGTTAAGAACCCAAGTATCCTATTTACCATCCTGAAGTGGCCTCCCCTATCTGGGTGAACTCAATGAGTATAGGATTACAAGGTTTTTAGCACTCCTGCCCACAGTAAGATCCTTTTTATCTTCCTGAATTTTTATCTCTGTTTACCTGAGGGAGGTTGTCCTTCATAGGTGCAACCCACTAAATGTGTCTAGTGCTCATACAATCCCATGAACCACAGAAATAATAGTCAGTCCACCCACATATTTTCCCCAGGTTTGTGCTAATGTTTGGGCCCTGAGCAGACATAAGAATAAGGTCTTATCAGTTTGCAAGATGAAATGATTGACAGCAGGTCAAAAGTTAAATTGTAAACCAGGTACTTATGGGAACAGTCAATTTTGTGCTTGTATTAGAGCATACCTCAATTGGAAGCATCATTCAGGACCTAAGTCAAATTCTAAGGCTTGTGGAGGTTGCTTTTGGAATAAGCGGCAGTAAATAAATGTAAATCCATAAAAATTGTAGGCATTGCACCTTGAGTTTTTTTAAGATTGTCTTTCTCCTTGAAGACCTGCATTTGGATAGGATGTTCTCAGAGTCTGGGTGTGGTTCAGCATTGTGAGGATGCATGATAAATCCAAGTAGTGGTTCTGTCAACTTTGAGTGTGGTGAGAAAAAACAGTAAAATTATGTATGGTCCTTTCCAGTGTAGCTCCACGGATTGCTTTTGATGTCTCTTACTGAACACCTAGTCACCAGGCTGGCATAGGAGGACGAGCATCCTCTTAGATTGCCTCTAGGCATGGACAAGCTTTCTTTGCCCATGGATAAAAGAATTGACAGAATCAAGAACATATTTGACAGTGAATTCATTAAGCTCATCAGCTCTAAAGTTAGAAATATAGTCTACATCTTCCATACATAATGTCAAAAGACGTTAATCCCAAAGTATAAGAAGTGTTTTAGACCCTATATAGTATTCAGGGGAGGAGAGCTACCCAGTTCCTGCCAGTCTGCATTGTTAATGTAGCAGGGGTCTTTTTTAGAGTTCTAGTCATTCTGTCTACCTGTCCAGAGCCTTGATATCTAAAAGCACAAAGCAATTTCCAATGTGCTTCTATATCTTTGACCTTCTACCATGTTACCTAAGTTGTGATGGCTGTTCCATTATCAGAACTCAAAGATGCTGGCATTCCATACCTGGGATGGATAACTTCCAGTATCTTTTTGACTACAATTTATATTGTCTGATGTTTAGTGGGAAAAACACTGAAAAAATATATAAAATGCTAGTAAATACCTATATTCATATGTACCTGGTTTTAACACACTGAAGTCCACTCCCCTGTGGGTACCTGGTCTCATGCCTGTCTGTTTGGACCCTCTTTGCATTGGTGGTCCCCACTGACAATTTTTCAGATGAAGCTTTTGGAGACAATTTCTTCCACTAAAGGTTTTATGTGAATAATCTTTAAATCTGCATGTGGAATAATTCTCATTTTTTGGTACCCATGTGAGTAGTGTGGTGGATATATTGGAACAATTTCATTTTTCTTTTTTTTCTTGGGTATTTTCTTTATTTATATATCAAATGGTTTTCCCTTTCCAGGTCTCCCTTTAGAAACGCCTTATGCAGCCCCCCATATTCCTTCCTCTATGAGGGTGCTCCCCTACCCACCCACTCCCATTCTTCTACCCTGGTATTCCCTTACACTGGTGCATAGATCAGCCTCAGGCCAAAAGGTTTCACCTCTCACTGATGTCCAACAAGGTCATCCTCTGCCCCATATGTGGCCAGTTCCATGGTGCACTCCGTGTGTACTCTTTGGTTGGTGTTCCAGTCCCCAGCAGTTCTGGGGTTCTGGGCCTGTTGGCAATATTGCTCCCTCCATGGGGCTGCAAACCCTCTCAGCTCCTTCAGTCCCTTCTCCATGTTGGAGCAATTTCTTAGTGAAGTCCTCAGGCAGGATCAATTTACTATGTACAGTTAGTCATCAATGACCAGGTTTGTGAGGCATAGGCAGTTTTCTTTTGGTGTAAGCAATGTCTTCTTAGAATATTTGGGTTCTTCTGGTAGAGTGGGTGGCTGCTGATCAGTCTAAGGGAGAGGGCTAGCATAAGGTTAAGGACAATGACCTTTGCTGCTGTACATTCTTTAGATTGCCTGTGGCCACCTTGGTAGTTGCCTGGATGTGGGGATTTTAGGTGAGCCAGACCTGCTTCTTGTCTGCTGAGCACAGGAATATAAGGGGGTAAGACACTTTCCTCACCTCCCTTACCGTCTATGGCAGATAAAAGCTGTCCCCAGGTTCATGAGCAGGAGCCCTGTCCAAGTCCCTACCTGGCTGCATTATTTGGGAAAGCAGGCCCTGCACCTCATCTGGGCAGCAGGGTAGAGCTGATTTTGGTGGTTGGAAGTGAACTTGTCCCAACTGTATGAGAACCTTGATGCCCACATTCTACTGCCTATTATCCCTTTAAGGCCAAGATTCAGAGTGTTCAATTGTTCTACCCCAACATTTACTCCATCAGTGAACTGCTGGAATGCATGAAGTGGTTGGTTCTACAGATCCAAAACAACAGTGTTTCAATGATCCACATCAAGAACAGCATATCTAATAGTAATTTAGGTAAGGTTCCCAAAACAGAAGTCAGAGGCTTCATACCAGACCAAGAAGTCATTGTGATGATCATTTAAAAGCAAGGAAGTGTGGGCAAAAGGCAATACTGTAATATGCTATGGCTTACATGAGCTTTTATGTCTCTTATGCAGTGGAATGTTTCCAGTGTGATTGCTATGTAGTAGGGGAGGAAGAGATGTGTGGGACTCGGGTGCATGATATGAATGAAATCCACAACAAAAACATAACAAAAATCCCATTTAACAATGTTGTTTTATTTCCAATATAGAATACATAGTGCAATGATCATGTGATGTGGGAGCTTAATGTTAAAACTGATCCAGGTGGCCTTCATTCTCCCCAGTGCAGGGTCATCTGACTTG
>JADRCD010238954.1:0-26277 GCA_019843815.1 Montemys delectorum
CTCTCTCTCTGCCTCAGGCTTTGTGGATTAAGATGTGAGCTCTCAGGTCCTGCTCCAAGGCCTTGGCTGCCTTGCTGCTGCCATCCTCCCTAGCCTAAGTGACGGTCATGGACTGTAACCCTCTGGGGTCATGAGCCCCAAATTAAATGCCTTGGTCATGGTATTTGTATAAAATAGATAAGTAACTAAGACACATGGCCTCACTTTGTAGATCAGGCTGGATTTGAATTCTCAAAGATCTGCTTGCCTCCCTAGTACTAGGACTAGAGGTGTGTGTCACCACACCCATGTCATTTTTATCTTTTGATGTGCCACCCCCAAGAACAACTTTTCATATTTAATCAAATATTTTACTCATATTTCATGTTACCTTCCTCCTTAGCTCAGCAATGGGACACCTTACCCTTCACTGAAGATTCCCCACCTCTGTTTTCTGTACATTTGTATAGTGTGTGTGTGTGTGTATGTGTGTGTGTGTGTATGCATGTATGTGTGGAGGCCAGAAGTTAATGTGCTGTGTTTTCTTCATTTGCTCGCCGCTTTTATTTTTTGAGGCGGTTTCTTGCCAGCTTATCCCAAAGATCCCCTGCCTCTTGAGCCCTAGGTGGCTGCCACACCTGCCCAGCTCTTCAGTGGGTTCTGGGGATCCAAACTCTGGTCCTCACACTTGCACAGCAAGTGGCTTCCCTACTGAGTCATTTCCCCGGTCCACTGAAGGAGACTTGGCCTCACTTCCGTCTTCTTGCCTACAGAACTTCCTCCTTCCTTTTGGCCGTCCTCTCAGGATGTCACTGTTTCGTAACACATGGTTTGGACAGTGTCCTACTGTGGGTATTTTGACTGACTCCAAACTGTGGCAATTATAAACAAAGCTATCATAAACAAACTTGTACATATGTCAACCTAACCTTGGATGAGTTGTCTTTTTTATTTATTTTTCTTTCAGAACAGAACCTCAGACTTCCTGCATATGAGTCAGGCTCTACCACTTAGAGACATCCCAGACCTCGAGTGTATATTTGAAATAAACTTGTAGAAGTGGAGTTTGTTTACTTGTATAAAGGGGTATATATGCTTAAAATTTCTTTCCAAGATTTTTGTTTGTTTGTTTTGTTGAGATGGGGTCTTAATATGTAGCCCTGCCTGGTTGTAGAACTTGTTATGTAGACTAGGCTGGCCTCAAGCTCTCAGAGTTCTACTTGCCTTTGCTTCCTGAATGCTGGGATTAAAGGTGTGAGCCACCATTCCTGGCCTCTACCCAAGGCTTAACATATTATTATATTTGAAAAATAATGCATACTATAATTAAATATGTACAGAATATAAACATGTACCAGGAAAGCCCATCCCCTGACTCCATATATCCTAGGCTTTCTCCCCAAAGATCATCAGTGTGCATAACTCTACACACAACACATGTATATACACAATGTATATATGATCAAATACATGACAGCTTTTGGTTTTGCTCATATACCATCTGTACCCTCAAGTTTTCATTTATTTGCTTATTTAGTTAGTAGTTTTGTGACAGGATCATATTATAAAACCAAGTTGGTGTGGAACTTGCTGGGTAGCTCAGGCTATCTTTGAACTTATGATCCTTTTGCCTTAACCACTCAAGTGCTGGGATTCCAGATCTGTGCCACTATATCTAGATCTTTACCCCAGTTTTCAATTTACTATATCAAGATTCATTACAAGCATAATATTAGTAGGTCGAACTCACTCTCTTTAAAGTCAATATGACATTTATTTCAAGGATACCAGCGTTAACTTTTTCGTTTTTAAAAATCAAGGCGTAATTTACATGAAATATAATTCTTGAGTGTGCATTTAAACAAACCAGTACACCCCATTGTAATTTACTGGAACTTGAACTCGGGGCTTCGCCCATGCTAGGCAAGCATTTCACCACTGAGCTGCATCTCCAGTTCTGACTGGCATTTTGATGAGTGTTTTTTCTAATTATCCCCTCGAGGAGTTGCACCAGTCCACACTTGTACCAACAGCGTATGAGACTTCTTCCTGCAGCCTTGCCAAATGCAACGTCATCAAGCTTTCAGATCGCTCCGATCTATAGGTAAACTAATAATGCATTCTCTTTTAAAACATCACTTTCTGTTTGTGTGAGGCAGGGTCTTGCTACTGTAGCCCAGACTGGTCTTGTGCTCGCTCCTCCTCCGACTTCCCAAGCGCTGGAGTTATAAGCATGTGCCATCACATTCCGCTCATTTCACTCGGGATGAAGCTCAACATGTTTTTATTTGGAGATGACCCACTTATATCTCTTCTCCTGGGAACTAGCCATACTTCGGAGGGATTAGTTTCTATCATTGGTCTGTTTCCCCCTTTAAAACAATGTATTGATTATTATTATGTACGAGTGTGCATGAGGTGTGTGGACGGCGGCGCCACAAGTGCTCTGGTGGAGGTTAGAGAACAACATGGGAGGAGCTGATTTTCTACTTCCACCCTCTCATAGGGTCTGGGGGTCTAACTCTTGTCAGGCTGCACAGCAGGTTTCTTTATCTGGTGAGCCATCTCAAGACTCCAATTTTCTTTATTTATTAGGAGAGATGTTGCATGTAATTTTAAAAATGCACGATTGCTCCTTGCCTGGTGCCAGCAAGACCTTCTCATCCAGCTCCCACACTAGCTTCGCCAAGCCACTTGGGTCTCTGTTCCCTGCCCCGTGCCAGCAATGGCTGTCTCACTCACTCAGCTCTCTTTCGCTCTGAGGAAGGAAATACACTAGAGACTTTTATACTTTATATACTTTTTATACTTTAAAACTGACCAGATTAACTCAAAGCCTGGGCGAAGAACATCCTGGCCCGTCCTCCTTAGCCTCCGCTGTGAACAGAGGCCACAAATGACCGGTCCCCGAAGTTACATGTCTGCTACCTCCTCTCTGCTCCATAGCCTGGTCGGAATTCCTAATGCTCCCTCAGTTCCCCCTCTCCTCCTGTCCAGCCCGGAAATCCTGCCTTATCCTTCGCCCAGTGATTGGCTTCGGCCGTCTTGATTGACCCAATCAAGAGACAATTAGGGAACCTCCACCTATGGAGGGACATTTAATAGTTTCGAAAATCTGCCCTTGTCTGTGATATGAATTTACAAAATTTTGGAAAACTTGATGTGCATAGAAATATCATGTAAGCACTGTACCCCTTAGTTAGGCACGCCTTTAATCCCAATACTCCGGAGGTAGAGGCAGGCAGATCTCCGTGAATTTAAGATCAGCTTGGTCTATAGGCAGAGCACTAACTAGGCCAGCACGGGTACTTGGAAAAATTATTGGAAAATCTTCTCTAGTAGCTCTTTTGTAAATTATGATTAGTTGCTGTAAAAGATAAGAGCATACTGCTTGTTTTCAGTTTTGTTTCAAGACAGAGTCTCACGGTGTGACTCTGGCTGTTCTGGAACTCGCTCTGCAGACCTGGCTAGCCTCAAATTCAGAGATACATCTGCCTCTGCCTCCCAAGTGCTGGGATCAAAGGCATGTGTTGCTGTAGTTGGCTTAAAGTTCATGTTTTATACACAACGTAACAAATAGGTTTCTAATTAGAACATCTGAATATGGCCCAGACACCCAGACAGAGGAAAAGTCACCCCTCTGCACTTCCTGCTATATCTTCCCAAGGTTACAATGTCACTCTAAAGCAAAGAATTTGATATTTAACAGAGACATTTATAACTCAGGGTTATGAAGAAGGGTCAAGACTTAAAAAAGTAAAATGTGTATGTGATCTGAAGACGTAAGCTGCGTTATTTGGTCCCCAGCTCATGAAAGAAGGAGAAGACCTTGGGAACTGAGGATGAGGACCAGAAAACTGCACTTGGCTTAGTTCAATAGTTATGGAGTGCTTAAGAGACATGTCATTGACGGGGAATGGAGAGGGCAGCAACCCTGCTTCTTACATGTGGCGTGGTAGATGGGATAATGGATGCAAGACAATAATTAAGTTGCCTGTTATGAGCGTGAGCCAGGTGAGCAGTGGCCATTGGCTTTGATTTTCATTTGTTTATTCTTGACATTAAACACATGCACTCTGTCATCAGGCATAGCTTTCTTCCAGCACAGGTAATTGATAGAAGCCACACATGCTCACGGTCTCCTTATTCTCCCTTTTGATCTCTACACATCTCACCAGCCCCTGTCCTTAATGTATACGGCTAGTGCTTCCTAACCATTATCCATGGCTAGAGTGGGAAATTCATGTGCTAAGATTTAAATCTTTTCATTTACTCTTAAAGGATTCTTTTGTATAACTGGCTCCCTGAGCAAGCAGGACTTGTGTTTTACAATCATGGAGGGAACTTTTATTTTTTATCTCCAGCTATCCCTTTAAAGCTTGTCAATGGAGGGAGCCTTTGCTGGCTCCTCTGGATGAGAACTCAAGCACCTCCATCACATTTCTGGTCACTTTGAGGAATAAAAATCCTTTTCTTGGTTGGACATTACCAGCACAGCCTAACACTGATGTTTAAGGCAGCCACTTGCCTTCAGCTGAAGCCTGCTATAGGTAAGGGTCTAGGCAGGTAAGGGTCTAGGAAGGTAAGGGTCTTTGCAGGTAAGGGTCTAGGCAGGTAAGGGTCTTTGCAGGTAAGGGTCTATGGTCTAGGGAAGGTAGGATGAGTAATCTCTATCAATCCCCACCCCTCTCCCTTCCTCCCTCCATTCTTCCCTCCCTCTCTTCCCTTTCTCCCTCCCTCCCTTCCCTCTCTCCCTCTTTTTCTCTCTTAGCCCCACTTTCCCTAACCCTCACCTTCTATGCAGTTTAATTTTTACTCTCAACACAACCTGGAGTTACCTGAAAAGAGAGAACATCAACTGAATAATTACCTCCATCAGATTGGCCTTCAGGCATGTCTGTGGACCATCTTCTTGATTGTTACACTGACATCAGAGGACCCAGCCCACTGTGCTCAGTACCATCCTTAGCCAACTCTCTGGGGTGTGTAGTTGAGCATGAGTTGCTGAGAAAACCAGAGATCGGCCTCCTTCCTCAATGGTTGCAGTTTCAGATTCTTGACTGGAAGTCATGACCTGACTTCCCCAGTGATGGACTCTCACCTAGAAGTGTAAGCCAAAATAAACCCTTTCCTCTCACAAGTTGCTTTTGGGCCAGTGTTTTGTATCACAGCAACATATAGTAAACTAGGGCAGCTCCCTTCAGGCAGTCTCTCTGTGTGAGGAATTCTGCCAGGAGCCAGGACAAAAGTCTGCACAGCAAGGAGAGGAGAAGTATATACACAAGAGACATACAGCTGGTCTCAGACGGCTTCCACCCGGGGCTCAGGATACAGACCTGTACATGTAAACCTCCTTGTTTACAAAGATACTGAGGCAGTCCAGTGAGCAACAGTGCTGAGCTAACAGGCTATACATCTAGAAAAAAATCGTCATGATTTTCTGCATTACTCTACACACTGATGCTAATTTGACATCATAGAACTAAGTGTGAAGGTTAAATGGATAAAGTATTTCTACAACGGGAGAATTTTTACAATGGGAGGTAATGGTAGTTTCTTAAACAGGCTATAGAAGTTATCGAATATTTATATATATGTATGGCAAAGGGCTCCTCTACAGAATATATAAAGAACCTTCATTTCAGGAAGGAGAAGATAGGCAATCCAATTAAAATACTGTAAGCTTTGCACATTCCAAAAAATAAACAGTAACATGATTCACACTTGATCTTAGCCAAAGGGCTGAGAGATGGCAACCCTGATGATTTCTAAACATCAGGGAGATGCAAGTGTAAATTACAGAGAGGCCACAGTGAGCTGAGCCTCTCAGAACAGTGAAAATTAAAAGGATTAAGAATACCAAGCAGGCACAAACTGTGAGGAATAATTTCTGGTCTAGACTCTACAACCCTACCTCCTCCTCTAAGATTCCAACATGGAGCCCAGGATAGCCTCCAAACCCATGCTTATCTGGCCTCAGACTCCCCAGAGCTCAGATTACAGGCACATAGAACTCCATTATGCTTGAAAAACATCTTAAGGGTGCCAAAGCTAAAGAAACATAATATATGACCTAAAAAGCTGATCCTAAATTCTTAATGGCGTTTTTTCACAGAAGTAGCAAAAAACAATCCTAAAATTCATACAGAAGCACCAAGGCCCCAAACAACACAAGCAATCAGGAAGAAAGAGTATTGCTGGAGGAATACCTGGTCTCAAACCACACTGTAGAGCTACAGTAACAAAACAGCATGGCACTGGCCTAAAGCAGCCCCGTAGACTGATGGAGTAGAGTAGGGCACTCAGAAACAAGCCTATTGCCAATAAAGCTGTCAAAAACACACACTGGAGAAGAAACAGTCTCTGACAAATGGTGCTAGGAAAACTAATTTCCACGCGAATGAGCTATGAAACTAGATCCATAGCGCTCGCATACACCAACAGTCTGAAAACACTGTACGAAAATACAGAGAACACATCAAAATCTAAGCATATGCAAGAGTTTTCTGACCAGTACACTAACAACAGAGGAAATAATCCCAAGAGTCAACAGATGGGATTACATGAAATCAAAGAGTTCCCGCTTTTTAATTAGAGAGATGGCTAATATCAATTGAAGAGTGGTTAATATCAACAGCTGCTCTTCCAGAGGATCTGGGTTCCTGTCACCTATATGGTGACCCATAATCATCTGTAACTCCATTTCCTGATGATCTGACACCATCTTCAAACATGTGGTGAACAGACATATATCCAGGAAAAACATTCACACATATAAAAGTTTGAATCCTCAAGACCCAGATAAAACCTGGGTGTGGCTATGTGTGTATCCTACAGGGGGAGATGGAGACAGAAGGCTTTGGGGCAAGGGCTAGTGGGTTGCCAACCTAGAAAGAGACACTTAAGAGTAGACCAGTTTTAAGAGTAGAACATTTGCTGCTGCTGGTGGTGACACATGACTTTAATCCCAGCACTTGAGAGGCAGCAGCAGGCAGATCTCTGTGATTTCAAGGCCAGCCTGCTCTACAGAGTAAATTCCAGGACAGCCAGGGCTATACAGAGGAACCCTGTCTGGAGAAACCAAATATGAATGAATAAATAAATAAGTAAATAAACAGTAGACATCCTCCCTGTTCTTCACTTGTACAGGCATAGACTTGTCCACCTGTACATTTATATGCATATAAACCACACAATACACTATAAAACATACACTAGCCAGACAGTGGTGGCGCATGCCTTTAATCCCAGCACTTGGGAGGCAGAGGCAGGCAGATTTCTGAGTTCGAGGCCAGTCTGGTCTACAGAGTGAGTTCCAGGACAGCCAGAGCTGTAAAGAGAAACCCTGTCTCGAAAAAACAAGAAACAAACAAACAAACAAACAAAAACAAAACCCATACACTATAAAAGCTCACATATTGCAAAAAATAAAAATGAAAATAATCAAAAAACTTTTGCATAGTAAAGTAAACAAATCCCAAAGTGAAGACACAGCTCACATATATAAAGAACTGTAAAAATTAAATAGCACAAACCTAAATTTACACAATCAGTGCATGGGCTTATGAACTAAATAGACAGCAAAAAAAAAAAAAAAAGATGTGTGTGACAGATACAGACTTTAAAAAGTATTTAACAGGGCTCAGCAGTTAAGAGCACTGATTGACCTTCTAAAGATCCTGAGTTCAAATCCCAGCAACCACATGGTGGCTCACAACAATTCGTAATGAGACCTGATGCCCTCTTCTGGTGTGTCTGAAGACAGCTAGTTTTTTTTTTTTTTTTTACACTTTTTTTTTTTTTTAAAGTGTTCAACAACTTTAACCAATGGGGAAATGCAAATGAAAAGTACTTTGAGATTCTATCTGATCTCAGCCAGAATGGCTGTCTCCAATAAAACAAAATGCCAACAACTGCCAGTGAGGACGTGGTGGAAGAGGAACCCTTAATTCCGCAGGTGGGGGGGCTAGTGAGATGGCTCAGTGGGTAAGAGCACTGACTGCTCTTCTGAAGGTCCTGAGTTCAAATCTCAGCAACCACATGGTGGCTCACAACCATCCATAATGATATCTGACTCCCTCTTCTGGTGTGTCTATATAATAAAAAAAAAAAAAGAAAACAACAAAAAAAACCCAAATTACCGCAGGTGGGAATATTAACTTGTGTATCCACATGGAAGCCCTTATAGAAATCCCTTTAAAAACACAAAATAGAATTACCATGTGACTAACCAGTAGCACTGGGGTGTATACCCGAATGGCTCTAGTTGAGCACACCACAGAGACATTTACGCATCCATGTGTCTAGCTGCACTACTTATAACAGCTGGGATTGGATCAGCTGAGCTGTACATCAACAGATGAACAGATAAAGAAATAATGGTGCACATGTACAGTGGGATTTTATTAAGCCACATATGTGTGTGTGTTTGTGTGTGTTTACTTATGTGTACATAGACCACTAAGTTAGAAAGGGAATCTTGAGAAGGGAGGAAGAGATCTTAGTGGAGGAGGGAAACAGTAATGAAATAAATTCTTTAAAAAGCAGAAGTTGAGAAGAAAGAGAACCAGCTAGAGGAGAAGGAAGGGGGGGAGGGGAACAGGCAAGAACAAATTACAAAGATGTATAAAGAAGGTGCTGTGATGAGACCAATTACTTTGCATACTAACCTAAAAAAATATATAAAATAAAGTAAAACTACTCCTCCATACATTTCCAACAGAAACGAATTCTTACATCTACCAAAAGACACTTGGCTATGCCGGAGCATGGAGGAACTTTCTTGGGTGTGGATGCTGTCCCGTATCTGTTTCTGAGGGCTGGTGACATGGGTGTGGTTACTTTAAGAAAAGCCACCACAGTATAAATCTAAGGCTTTCTTGTGCACAATTCTTCTCCAAGGGTGGGGGGAAACACCAATTCACTTTGTGTCTTCGGTTGTCTTGACATTTTTTTCCCCTTTGAAACTTTTTATCTCTGCTTTGAATGTGCTTAGATAGAGATGAGCTTTCTTTAGTCTAATCTTGGTCATGATTTTTACCAGTTCTTTGGTAAGTTCCTTCTGTGTGTTGTCTGCTTCTTGCTCCTGCCTTGGCCCCATTGATTCTCGAGTCTTTTGAGTGAGGACACCTTTTCCTACAGGGCTGGCACACACTCATTTCCAATGGACGGCATCTGAATTATACTCTCTTCAAGGGGCGCCGTTCACACGGAATATCATCATGCATAGTGTTTCCTGATGACCTGCTGCCTAGACAATGGTTGGCTGGAATACTTGTGGGAAAGGCACCAGAGTAGTGAGCCTGACCTCTGCCTGAGCCCTCTTTATCCCCACAGGGGTTCCTAAACCGTTCCTGTGTAAGCTGGTTCAGTCTCTCCTTCTCTGCAGAGAAAAGGGTCTACACTGTGGAGTTGCTCATCAGTGGCAGCTCTTCCTACCCATGGCCCAGTGGCAAGACAGTGGGTCGAGAAGATTCTACCCTTGCTCCATTACCTCTGCCTCTCTTTAGTTTGAACTGGAGCCCAGAGGAGCTCAGATGGCTGAACTGTACGAAGCCTTTAATTTTTGTTTCGTTTTGTTTTGTTTTGTTTTATTTGTGTGTACCCCCACCCCCACCCCGCCTATGGATATCCAGAGGGAATTGCTCCTCCTCTTCCGACTGTGGGTCCCGGGAATGGAAAGCAGGGTTTCACTGGGTTTGGCAACCTGAGGGAGCCCTTACTTGTGGAGCTGCTATTTTGCTGGCCCATAAAGCCTTGTCCTAAGCAAGGTATATCATTTTGCATCTTGGCATCACAAGAGGGCATAGTGTGTGTGTGTGTGTGTGTGTGTGTGTGTGTGTGTGGACTCTTAGCTCTGAATGCCCTATGTAATCTCCAGCACTCTGTCTGAACCTCTTTCTTATCCTAATAAGGATCATCCCTTCAGAAGGTAGTCTTCCTTCCTACACAGGGAGACTCAGGATGAAGGCAGCTTAGCCGTTTGGTCAAGATACAGTTTCCTTTTCTCCTTACATTTGAATGATGTGTGAGTGCTTAGTTTGCTCTCACATACAACATGCTGTAGTTGTCCACAGTTCATTTCTTGTGTGTATCAGTGTGTCTGTAGACTGAATTCCCAGAGCTGGGATGCCAGTTAAGGGTCTGTGTAATTGTAACTTGTCTTTTAGAAGTTCCAACTTATACTTTCACCAATAAGTATCCCCATCTCCTGAGCTTGCCAGCACCATGGTTTGGCCTACATTATGGTCTGTAGCATTCTAAGATGTTATAAAATGGAATGTCAGCATAGTATTTGAAAACCACATTTTTTTCCTTTGCATATGTTAAAGAGTTGCTCGTCTTAGTATTTTCCTTCTGTTTCCTTTCCATAAACTGTCTCTCTGTTGGCCTATTTCTCTATGGGGTAATTTTGGTCATTACCTTATTGATTTGCAGGATCTTTTTCTATCAGGACATCAGCCATTTGTGATCTGAATTGCAAATATTTTGTTACTGGCCATTTGACTTTGCTTAGAATGGGTAATGCTCTGTTGTGGTTTCTCTGTTTCTATGAGGAAAAGATCTGTATATTTCAGAGGGGGTCTTTATGGTCATTGTTCATGGTAAACTAGGGAACAGAATAAATTCCTCAACGTCCTGAGCACAGCATAAAGATCAGCTTGTATTGGAAAAGCCTACCAGCTTGGGTCAGGTAGGAAGAGAAAGGGGAGGAGTCTCATTTTCTCATCCCACACTGGCACATACCAGGACGCAGGCAGTCGTAGGCTGGGTACAGGGTGGGTGTGGGCTTAGTGGGTGAGACTCTACTCTCCATTCTCTTTCTTTTTACAGCATGGCCATAAAAGGATCCGTGGGAGGATAATCAAACTACCTGTACCACGAAGTCTCCATGTGGCTTTTATGATCATAACTATTTACAGGAATTGTCTAGGAACTTCAGCCACTCAGAATTTGGGGGACTTTGGTACCAGAAAGAAGTTGCATAATCAAAACTGAAGATAACGTGTGCAAATCTTACTCCTTCACGGCCAGAGGTTCAACAAATTTTATTTAAAGGAAATAAACCAGATAACAGAGTTATAATACAGTTGGTAGTACTAGAGAAAACTGACTGGTATAACCTCCAAAATGGGGTTAGGTTCTTGGTTTCAACAGTAAACCCCATACTAATAGCCCATAACGTGATATCAGAGACTGAGGGAGTTTATTAAGTAGCTCATATACGCACAGAAGCAGGAGGAACAAGCTGAGCTTCTGTTAACAACCCTCAGACTTACACTGTGGAACTGGCCTGGTGAGAAGTTTCCTCTAAGCTAAGAGTTGCCGCCCCCCATTGCAGGAAGGTCCACGCAGGCTGCCCTGTTCCCACACTGCCGCCTGTTTTCCCTTTGGTCTAACTCCTAGCTGCTATCTCTGCCTTGGTCTCGAGCCAGCACCTCCAGTCGGGTGCTTCTTTTTGCCTGATCAGTTGGGTTTCTCAGACATTGCTAGGTCCCACGTGGGAGGCTCTGCGCCCCACAGTCTGTCAACCAATTTGTCCTTTGAATGCACAAAGCCAACTTGAAATGGGTGAAACCATATACGGTAAGAGCTTGTCCAAAAGCTCAAGACTCACAGAGGCAACTGGTCTATCGCTGATGAGTTCACCGGCACAGCATCTCTCGGAGTTGCTCTCCTGTCCAGGTCCTCTCCAAACCACCCACACGGGAAGCCGTTCAATGTACTAGAGAGTGTGCTAAGGGGAAGGGATACAAAGTTAAAACAGGGGAGATGAAAAAGTCCATCTCTCAGAAACGAGCAGATTGTTGAAGTCAAATATTGATCTGGGGCTGCAGAGAAAACAAGATTTAAAAAAAAAAAAAAAAAAAGAAAGAATTTTGCCGGGCAGTGGTGGCGCACACCTTTAATCCCAGCACTCGGGAGGCAGACAGGCAGATTTCTGAGTTCAAGGCCAGCCTGGTCTACAGAGTGAGTTTCAGGACAGCCAGGGCTACACAGAGAAACTCTGTCTTGAAAAAAAGAAAAAAGAAAAAGAAAAAGCAAGTGAGAAGCTGGAGAGGTATTCAGTGGTTTAAACTGAGAGCAAGTATTGGGTTTTTGTTTGTTTGTTTGGTTGGTTTTGGTTTTTCAAGACAGGATTTCTCTGTGTAGCCCTAGCTGTCCTGGAACTCACTCTGTAGACCAGGCTGGCCTCGAACTCAGAGATCCACCTGTCTCTGCCTCCCGAGTGCTGGGATTAAAGGCGTGAGCCACCACTGCAGCTGCGCAAGTATTGGTTTGCAGATGACCTAGGTTTGGTTCCTAACGCCCATGTCTGGTGGCTCACAACTTCCTGTAACTTCAGTTCTAGGTGATGCACTGCCATCTTCTGGCACGTACTTCACTCACACGTACACACACACACACACACACACACACACACATGCATACATTCACACACACATCTAAAGAAATAGCAAATGAGAAAGCAACTTAGATTGTTGTCTGGTTAGGTGAGCCAGACATTTATGATAGAAGAACCTGTGATCATGTCAGAAGCCACAGAAGCCACAGAAGAGGGTGCTGGGAGGCTCAGGGATGGGGTGGGGAAGGCAGTTCTCAAATACCAGGTTGCACTGCCCAATACGGTAAACTTCAGCCACATGGGTTCTTGAAATGTAGCTAGTGGCACATATTGAAATGACAGTATTTTAATATCTTGGGTTAAATAAAATGTATCATTGAAATTAATTTCACCTGTTACATTTTTACCTTTTAATGTGATATCAGAGAATGTAAAAATTTCATACATGAGATATATTGAATTTTTATTGAACATTGCTGAGTTAGACAGTTGAGAGGAGGATCAAAGGCTAGTACTCACAGTATCCTGAATCATTTATAATTTAATGGTGTCAAATGTATTTTTGCACATGTGGGACAGCTGTTTGATGTTAGTCAAATCAAAAGGTAGGCCCTGGTTGATTTCTGATGTCAAACTCTTACTCAGATCCCCTGGTGTGCTTGTCCTTTCCCAAATGTGCACACCACATTAATGTGCTTTGTGAAGAGATTATTTTTAGTCACCAAATTCTTAACATGTCGGTGATGAATTTCTGCTTAGATTTTTTTTTTTGTAGTTGAAAAATCAAATCATAGCATGTGTTTCATCTGTGAGCCACATGCCTAGGGAAGTGATTATTGCAAACCCTGGGGAATGACCTACACTAGCTGAAACAGATCCAGTTCATGGTTCTGTGTGTGACTAATAAAGCATTGCACTCTCAACAAACCCACCGCGCTGCACACTGGCCATCAACCTTACATGTATCTTCCAGGATGACTCTGGTATATGCAGCTTGCAGTGTGAGAGAGTCTTCAGTTTTTGAAAACGGAGAAGAGGAACTGGATAAATGTTAATTTTGAGGGATTTGGGAGGCATGAGACACAGCTGCAAGAACACAGAACTATAGAAAAGTTTTAGGAAATCTGCCACCTATGTCAATGTGTTTATAGAAAGAAGTTAGATTAAATTTCTTCAGGAGTGAAGGTAGCTGATTCTCAGTGCCTCCTTGTCTGGTACAAGTGCTATAGCGATCAAAAGGATTACAACTCAACATCATGGAGGAAAAAAAAAAAACCTAGTATCCCCTGTGGTTTCACTCAATGAAGAATTATCAAATGACCCTTCAAGAGTAATTCAGTTTCACTTTGCATCTGTGCTTTACACACACCCATTTGCTTAAATGTCAGCTTCCTCAGAAGAAGGATTTTTCCCCAGTGGAGAAAAACTTAGAATGGAATTGGAAGACCTGGATTTTGATTTTCAGACTTCTGTTTGACTTTGAGTATGTCACCATATGTCTCTCGGGCTCTGTGTATTTTGAGTAAATTATCCTTGAAGACATAATGGGCCTGTGGACTAGCGCATTCGTTTAGGAGGACAAACTAGCCTTTTCAAGAAAACTACCCCAAGCAGAAGCTCATCACAGGCCCATAAAGATCAACTTTATGAAGGTACAGTTTACATCCTTGCAGGAACTGGTAACTGGAATATGAAGGATATTTTTAAATTTTATCTTAGTTACGTGTGCACACACACATACATAAGGAGGCCAGGCTGTCTTGCTCTATCTCTCCACCATCTTCTTTGAGTCAGGGCCTCTCGTTGACCCTGGAGCTTGATGATTCAGATAGACAGTCTAGCAAGCCCTGGGGTCACATAGGCTTGCTTTTTTTTTTTTTAAAGCCATTAAACTTGAATTCTTTTTTTTTTTTAATTTTGAGATTATAGTTTAATTATATCTTTCCCTTCCCGCCAAGCCCTCTCAGATAGTCTTTCCCACTTTCATTCAAATACATGGCCCCCCTTTCCTCCACTAATTGTTATTGCATGCATATATTCCTAAATATAACCAGTTGAGTCCATATAATGTTAGTTGTATGTATGTTTTCATGGCTAACTGTTTGGCACTGGACAACACATTGATGTGCTCTTCCCTGGGGAAGAACACCTCTTCTGGCTTTCCATGGATCTTTGTGTAGGCTTGAACATGCCTGACTTTTTACATGGATGCAGAAGATCTACACTAAGCTCTGCATGACAAGCATTTTTGTGACTAAGCTATATCCCCAGTCCAATATGGCTTATCCTTATCACAAAATACATTAGCAGCTAGGTATGATGAGTAAGAGACATAAGAACAATATAGGTGACCACTTAAAACAGTCTTAGTTACACATAGTGATGTATGCTGGTTATCCCCAGCACTCAGAAGGCTGAGGCATAGAGATCATGAATTCTAAGTCAGGTTGGCTACATAGTGAGTCTCACAAACCAACTCATAGCCTTGATTAAATAATGGAGACACAGAACAATGCCACATTGGACAATTAAAATCACAGTCATGGAAAAAATCCAGGTGTTTCTCAAATTCAACATCTATCTAAGGACAGCTGCTGACCATATTAGAAAGGAGACCTGAGCAGGTGAAGTTCAGTAACAGCAGTGATATGAAAAAGTGTGGCATCATCCAGACCCAATAATGAGAAGGTAGCAAGCTCCCCAGCCTCGGGGACAGCCAAATCCGACACCACCCCTCATCACCCTAGCTGGAACCGTTTCATGTACCACCCGGCTTCTTTTCAAGCTTAGCAAACTTCTCTCATGGGCTTCTTAGCAAGCCGTGCTGTGGGGTTCACAGGATTCCTGTGCTCTGTCCAGCAATGCTAGTGATGAAGCTAAAAGTTCTTGTGTAGTTTGCAAATATCCGTTTGTTCTTTAGGTTTTCCTAGTTTTAAATGTGAATTATGTGAATTTTGGGTTAAATGTGAATATGGTGAATTTTAAAACTTCATGAAAATTAATCTTATTTCTTGCAAAGGAGTCTAATTGTTCTGCCAATGTTGAAGCATTTTGGATCTCTCTCTCTCTCTCTCTCTCTCTCTCTCCTCTCTCTCTCTCTCTCTCTCTCTCACACACACACACACACACACACACACACACACATGCAAAGAGAGAGAGACAGAGACATAGAGAAAGGGAGAGAGGGATACATACACACACACACATACACACATACACACACAGAGAGAGAGCGAGATAATGTGCTTAAGGATCATGCAAACTTTGTATTATTTTCAAATCTGTTTTTAGGTTACCTTGCTGTTGCCCACATCTCCAGCCTCTATCTTGGTCTAATTCTAGTCTCTTCACATTTCCTAGTGTTTCAGTCCTCTGTACCTTCTTTTGGGTTCTTCGGTCCATGTGATACATCATCGCTTGGGGCCTTTACACATAAACGTCACATCCTTAGAGAATCTTTCTCTAGCCACTCTACTTAAGAGAAATCTGAAGACTCACAGTCTGTTATGGTTTAAATCTTTTTAAAAAAATTTTTTTTAAAAGATGTATTTTATGTATATGAGTACAGTTGCTATCTTCAGACACACCAGAAGAGGGCATCAGATATCATTACAGATGGTTGTGAGCCACCATGTGGTTGCTGGGAATTGAACTCAGGACCTCTGGAAAAACAGTCAGTGCTCATAACCGCTGAGCCATCTTTCCAGCCCCCAAGGGCCCTTGGTTTAATTTTTTTTTTTTCAAGACAGGATTTCTCTGTGTAGCCCTGGCTGTCCTGGAACTCACTCTGTAGACCAGGCTGGCCTTGAACTCAGAAATCTGCCTGTCTTTGCCTCCCAAGTGCTGGGATTAGAGTCATGCACCACCACTGCCAGGCTTCCTGGTTTAAATCTTAAATGTTCTCCACAGGTTCACATTTTGAGTTTTGGTTTCCTAGCTATAGAATTTTGGGAGAGCAGCTCCAGAGCCTTTAGAAAATGAGGCTGACATGGCAAGAGTAGGTCATTAGGGACCAGCCTTTGATAAAGCTGCATCCTAATCAGTCTACTATGATGAGAATAGCTGCTTTCTTCACACTTCTGCCGCTGAAGGTGGATCTGCTTCGACATGCCTTCTCCACTCTGATGGGCTGAAATCCTCTGAGCTGGAGCCGACGCAAGTCTTTCTTAAGTTGTTTATATCAGGTATTTTGGTCACAGGTTGGCAAAAGCAACCAATAGAGCATGTGGACAAGGGTGTTTCAGTTTCTCTGATTAAACCTAACCATATGGGTCATATGTCTTTGGAACTGGTTTGCAGGAGGAATGTGGAGGAGCTTGCAGATGTGAGCTAGAGAGGTGCTGCAAGTGGAGCTTAGTGAGCCATTATGACTGGAGTCTGGAGACTGGAACGCCAAGAGACACGTGGATAGTGAAGGCTAGGCTTGTGAGGCTTCATATGGGAACAAGACTAGACATGTGAAATTCCCCATAACATCTTTCCTTGTAATTTTCTTGCTCTATATGTCAGTTCATCTTTCACTCTGCATCTGTTTTTATACCCAGCTATGTGCTCTGAGAAAGAAACAACTATGGTTTGAATTCTTCACAATTTTAATTGTTAAATTTTTATAATTTCCTAATTTTAACACAAAGCTTTGATATTCTGTTTGGGTATGTCTTCCTTTCTTCCTTCCTTCCTTCCTTCCTTCCTTTGTTTTATTCATTCATTCATTCTTCCTTTTTTCCTTTCTTTCTTTGTTTCATTCATTTGTTCATTCCTTCCTTCCTTCCTTTCTTTCTTTTCCTATGATTTTTAGGCTGGGTTTGAAGGCCAGCTTACATCTAGAAAGCACAGTTTTGACAAAGATCAACTTTCTAGATAATGTTATAACAGCTTAAATTCTGCACAACAGAATTTGGACAATTTGGACACAATGTGACATGATGTACTTATGATGGTGTGTTTCCCTATGTACAGAAGGCTCTGCCCTTTCTATATTAAGAACAATGGCTTGACTTACAGACTTAGGAGGGCTTAGGCCACAGAAACTTGGGTACCCCAATTCTTTCACTGAAACAGGTAGAACAGATAGACTGAGACCTTTTGAGGACAGATCCTGTGTCCTGCTGACCTTTCCCTATGGTGACTAGCAGAACATACAATGTATATGGGATACTCAATCAGAGCTTGCTAAATGATGGATTACATTGTGGGGGAAGAAATTGGAGAAATGAAAAGCAATGAGATCAATTCTTTTATATGACTCATACATTGGCTCAGAAGATGCTCAACTGAAGAACTCAAAAAAAAAAAAATCATCATCATTGACCTAAGTGTGTGGTCACATTTAGCTGTACAAGTGGCACTGCCATCCATCAAGTCCCCATCTCCCAGAGACTCTAGCTTGAGACTTTAAAAGCTCACATGAGTCATCCACTCTATTCCCTTCCTCATCTGAGCAGTCATTAAAACTCCTGCCAGATTTACATCAGCAATATCCTCAGCCCCCATCGCCTTATTGTCTAATTTTTAAAGCACAACTACTGGCCGTTTCCCTCTTGCAATCAATCCTCCCCTAACTCATCAGAATATTCTTCCGTCACTAAGGTATTTAACAAGATGGACTCGAGAGGGCTCGAGCAGAAAGCAATTGTTCTATCTTATGACAGTCCTTTGTGTATGTGTGTGTACATGTACATGCACATAAATGCACATGTGTGTGTACAGGTGCACATGTATGTGGAGGCCAGGGGTAAATATCAACTGTCTTCTATCCCTCTCTGCTTTATTTTTTGAGTCAGACTCTCTCATTGAACGCAGAACTCAAGTGTTTGGATAGATTGGGGTGAGGGGTGCAACAAGCCCTGGGGATCTGTTTATGTCATCCTAGTGCCGGGACCACAAATGCATAGTGCCACACCTGGCTTTTCACCTGGATTCTGGAGATCTGAATTTGGGTCCTCTTGTTTGTGTGACAGGCACTTTGCCAACTGAAGTCATCTCTCTGGCTCCCATAAAATGCTCTTTCAAATCTTTCTTTCTACTTAGTTTTCTGATCACCTTCCGGTATTAAAACGTTCAATCTGATCTAATGCCAGAACTTTCTTATCCAAACGAAATGCTTTTTGTCCATTAGTGTGGACCATATCCAGACTTACAAGCATGCTGAAGGAGTGCATGGTCATCCTCTTCTCTCTGTTTCACCTCCTCTGCTGTAGTTGGGCCCAGGACAGAAAGAACCAGGGAAGAAGAAGTGGCTCTTGCCGTTGTAATCTCAGAGCCCTTGGTGAGTAGCAGACCTAAAGCTGTCTTTCTGGTTTTAAGGACGTAAAGGCCTTTCCTCTCTTGGGCCTCCCTTCATAGCAGTCCCTGTGTGGACAACGGTCACCTTAGTTAGACTAAATTTCTTCTTTATTATCTGGATGCCAGTGGACCCATCTCATAGAGTGTTTTCCTGTGCTGGAATCATCTAGAAGGGCCTCTTAGGGTCCATCTCTCTGCTACGTGGCTACCTGCCACAAGCTGTCCTATGGTTTATGTGAGTGCAGTGTGTTCTGCTGGGACCCCCAGGCTTTATTTACTCTCCTGCCTGAGACATCTCCAGCCAGCTTTTCACTGCAGAGATTTTTTTTTTTTCTGGTCAAGTCCAAAGGCATTGGCTAGGTCCTTTACTTCACTTTTCTCTTACGATGCCTGGAGCTCTGGGCAGGTCTGATCACGGCAGGGCTGGCTCTCGCCTGCTCTGGATGTCCTGCCTGCCTAGGGAGTCTTGTACCCCATTTAGGATGTTGAGGTGGGGGTGGGGGAGGACACTCACTTCAACCTATTGTGTTCAGCTTTGGAGCTTGGGCCAAAACTCCCAAGAAAGGAAGAAGCCTATTTTAACACGCTGCTACATTCCTTTAAAAACATCAGATACTGTTTTTGTTTTAATTAACTGTTCCAAGTTTACAATGTTTGATTTTTTTTTTTTTTTTTTGAAGTTCAGACTCAGAGCAGACATCTGAAGTGGATCACTGGACCTTGATCATTTTGCAAATTGAGAAATAAAAGCCTGGGGAAGTTAATTAACTAGGAGAAGATCACACATCTTATCATGACTGGACAGGGCTTGATCTGAGGTCTTGACCTTCAAATCTCATGCTTTTCCTACCACATTATCCTGCCTACAATGCTTTTTCTTTTCTTTTTTTCTTTCTAAGATTTATTTATTATTATACATGAGTATACTGTAGCTGTCTTCAGACACAGCAGAAGAGGGTGTCAGATCTCATGACAAGTGGTTGTGAGCCACCATGTGGTTGCTGGGATTTGAACTCATGACCTTCGGAAGAGCAGTCGGTGCTCTTACCCACTGAACCATCTCGCCAGCCCCCTACAGTGCTTTTTCTTAAAGGATACCAGATATATTTGCTCCTAAAGTAAAGCTGGTAGAGATGTTTACTGACTATCAAAATATCTCTGAATGGATGAGGTGATTATACATGATTTTAATTTGGAGGTTAATCTATATTTCACATATTTCTATGATCAAACATTTATTATTAAAAAAAACCAAAAATATTTAAAATTATTCCTTTGGGCTGGGTTCATGGCTCAATGGTTAAAGTGTTTGCCAAGCAAGCATAAGGAAGGAGCAGAGTTCAAATTCCCAAAACCTATATGCTGCTATGTCAGGTGGGTATGAATAATTAGCCCATGAATAACTGCAGCCTTGCAAGGTGGAGTCAGGGGACCCCCATGGTAAGTTGGGCATCAAGACTAGCCATATCAATGAGCTCTGGGTT
Organism: Montemys delectorum; assembly: GCA_019843815.1. Taxonomy (NCBI): domain Eukaryota; kingdom Metazoa; phylum Chordata; class Mammalia; order Rodentia; family Muridae; genus Montemys; species Montemys delectorum. The sequence goes on from JADRCD010238954.1 coordinate 20,095, forward strand.
TGATTAGCAGATCTTGTTTCAGTGAATACAGTGGGAAAGTGATCAAGAATGAATCCCAATATCAGCCTACAACCAGCACACTTACATGCATGCATGTATGTGCGCAAACACATATATACATGAAAATGGAAAAATAAAAATAAATAAAATTATACTTCTCAATACACGGCTGTAATCTGGGCGCTTGTGAGTTAGAGGCAATAGGATTAGGAATTCAAGGTCATCCTTGGCAGCCTTGGCTACAAAAGACTCTGCACCACCCTTCCCCCCAAAACAAAAAGTGATTACTTTAAAGTATAGTTATCTATAGGGAACATGACTCCATGCACGTGCTCAATCCCCAGCATCGCCCAAAAAAAAAAAAAAAAAAAAAAAAAAATCTCTATCAATGAAAAGTACAACTCCACTAGAAAATAATAAAGCCTGAAGTCTAGTCCTGACCGTAGTTGACCTTGTGTTAGGCATCTCAACTCTTTTTTTCAAGTATAATGCTGAAACCTATCATATGTAAAATTAAGTGTTTACCTATTCTGAGAATAAAAATCCTTTCTTCCAAGCCTTGTGAGCAGGCTGAGGCTGTAGCTGAGTGACAGAGGGAGTGCTTATCAAACACAAGGCCCTGGTATTGTGTGGGATGACAGGATGCTGTGGAGCAACTAGGAGAACTTATGTTCATGACCAATTTCAGCGTCTAACACTTTGTGTAAACTCACGATGATAAGAGTTTGTGACTTGGTCTCCAGCGTGAGTCCCTAAGTGAAGGAGACTAGCCTTATCAGTTTATCCATGGACGGCCCATCTGTGCATTTGCTCAGTCTCACTTCTCAGAGCCCACCGCTGGCGTGTAGTCTCCTTGACTACTCGAGCCCTCATCGATCCCATTTCAGTTCTGCAGATTGAGTCTCTGTTGCACCATTTACCTAGTAATTTCATGCTCTTCTGGCTGCACGCCGTGATTCTTTGCATATTTGATTTTCTTCTTCAGGGCATTTGCCCGTAGCCTGCAACTATACTTGGCTGTCTCCATTTCCCCTACTCTTGTTGAACACAGCCAAGTATTCAAGGGGGCTCTATACACATTTATTAGTGAGGAATATTGTTGGAAGGAAGGTGAAAGGCTCAGTTCGAGACCTTGCAGAATAGGCTGAGATCAGAGCTCAGTAACAGAGTGTCTACCTAGCATGCAGGAGGCCCTGAATTTGATCCCCACACTCACAAAAGACCCATAGAGTCCCCAGTTGTCCCCGGAACAGGGTGCCCTTGACAACCTATCTTGGCTCTAATAGCCAATGAAATAAATTCCTTTTCCTCCAACTCCCTTGGGTCTCTCCCCAACCTGGCCCTGGGCGAGGCTGACTGGGTTGCGTTTCTGTTGCTATCACTTCCTGGAATTGGACTCGCAGTTTGAACCTCTCCTGGAAAAAGGATCATGAATCTCTCCTTACATGTTGGCTCCAGCACACCTTCCTTCAGCCAGGCTGAGGTAGTGGAGGCGGCCAGAGTACTATCTGGGTATACTCTGGGCCTCTTGGCTGAGAAGGCCCAAACACTCCCCGTTGCCCGCCCTGCTCCTCTTCCCCCGCCCCGCCTCCCCCACCCCCCCCACCCCCAAGCAGGGAGAAGGGGCAAGCTCCTCCTTCCTTGTTGCTCTGTTTGGCAGGTCTCATTTGCCCTCTTCCACTTCAGACTCCTCCCCCTCTCCCCATCTCCCTGTCCCCATTCTCCTCTCTCTGGCCAACATCCCTGGCAGCCCTTTGAGGGTCAGCTTTACTCTTCCTCCCTGTTATTCGCCTCCTCTTCTTGCCCACCCCGCTCCAACTTTCACCCTACCTTTCTAAATTTCTGGTTATATCCTTTTGTTCTCTTCTTATAGAGCAGACAGAAGACAGAAAGTGATTGTCACTCTTGGGATCCTGGTGGCAAGATAGGTGATTTCCATAGGTGTCCCCTATTTTGAGAGCTAGGCGTTACTGCAGTCATAAAGTGTGGGGAAGAATACTTACCTCAAGCTGCTCCTTTAGAAGCAGTGTGGGGGTCCCTGACAGCAATAACCCACACCACGTAGCACAGAAATAGCCTGGAAAGTGCTGGTGATGCTGGTGCAACATGAGGGAGCGGCCAAAGCCCCCCCGAAGTAGGCCACACACGCTTCACCGCGCAGTTCTGAGCTCTCCCACCAGCCTTTTCTACCACTCTGCCTCAAGCCTCACATCCAAAGTGAAATGTGGGTGTTTTAATCACTGAAGAGAATCCTTAATAGTGCTCCTTCAGCACAGAGCTGCCTCTCCAGTGCCAGGAACTGCAGGGAGCCTATTGCTTCCCGTCCTGAACTGGCTCCAAAAGCTTAGGTGAGGCTCAGTACAATTTTCAGTTGTTATCATACGAGGCCCTTAGAGACGCTTCTCAATTCTAGCAATTAGCCACATAGGGGTCAACCAAGTGTTCTCAGCTCTAATTAACAGCTGTGTTGAATCTGGGACACATACAATTCCTCTGGGCATACACTCCTCAAACAGAAACAAAACCAGAATATCAGGCTCTTTCCTCCGTATCAGAGGCCATGGAGTCTGAAAATTATTGCCCAGGGTATTTGCAATTAAAAAAACAAAAACAAAAACAAACAAACAAAAAAACCTCAGAAAACAGGAAGCAGAGGGGCTTCTGGACGGGATGCATGGATTTAAAGGCAATAATAATAATAATAATAATAATAATAATAATAATAATAATCTCTGCTTTATTCTGAAATTATCCAGTGGGCCCAGGAGAGTTAGGCAGTACCGGGGGGAATTAGTTAGCTGCCTCTCAGCTCTGCCCAGAGCCCAGCTACACCCAGCAGGCTACATGATATCATCACCACACAAATCAAAGGCTTCTCTCTGGCTTCAAAAGGAACAGGAACAGGATACTTTGTGTTGGGAGTTCTGCACTGAGCGGGAACTACACTGTGCCTGTTCGAGTTGTTCCCTGGGTATTCTGGCTTCGTGCCCTGCTTGACAGCTGCAGGGGTTCTGTAAGAAATCTGGGGGAGAATTTCCTCAGCAGCCATGACTGAGAACCCAGGATCAAGAGCTTTGCAGACAGAAAAGACATTACCCCCCCTCCTCAAACCCTCACTAGCCCATCGCTTATTAGGCTCAACAAACAACAGGCAAAAGCTGGACAGCTGGCCCTTTGGCCCTGGATGGAAAAAAAAAAAAGCATTTCTCTGGGATCTAGCTAGCTGGCTTCTCTTTACTAATTGAGAGCAACTGCGTGATACTTAAAAATAAGTTGTTGCTTTAAAGCTAGAGTATTTCAAATAAAACAGCAACGTTCAGAAAACAATGATGTTCAGAACAATACCCATGTCCCCAGATCAGTTAATGTAAACTCTGTGCTACATTCATTTCATATATTTTTCTTAGGAGTTTGCATGAAATGTCCCTTCATTCCCCTGACCCCACTGCCCACTCCCCTGCTGGCATTGGTTTGGATTTTTGTTTTCATTTTTGTATGCATGTGTGTGTGTGCATGTTTACACGTGTGTGGGTGGTATGCAAATTGTTTGTGGAGACTGGAAATTAACACCAAGTTTCTTCCTCAATAGCTCGCTACATTTTTTTTGAAGTCCAGGCTGGCCTACGAACTCAGAAATCCGCCTGCCTCTGCTTCCCAAGTACTGGGCTTAAAGGTGTGCGCCACCACCGCCCGGCAGCTCTCTACCTTTTTTTTAATCGAGGCAATGTTTCTTGCTGAACAAGGAGCCCACAGCTGACAAATTTAACTAGCTAGGATGCCTCCACCTCCTATGAGCTGGAATTAGAAGCAGAAGCCATACTGACTCGGTTTATATGGGTTCCGGGGATCTGATTCAGTTCTCACACATGTAAGGTGAGTGGTTTACCTATCAGCCCATCTCCTGAGGCTGGGTTGGTTTGGACCTCTCAGGTAGGCCCAAGAAAAAGTATGCGTTCTTACTATTTATGGACACATCCATAAGCAATGATGTCAGATTCTCTGGTGTGGAAATGAGGTATCTGGCATACAAGTGGTATCATTCTGTCTCTTACCTTTTGTAACAAGCTTTTATTTCCCAGAATCAACCACATGAGTCTGAGCAAACCTAACGCATTCATTTTAACTTCCAAAGCTATTTATTATATGACTTAAGGTGCTTACCCTTCTCTTATTGCTATAATCACTATGTGCTTTTGGAGAGGCATCACCAACACTGCTGCTGCCACCAGTGGGCTGGTTGGTGTCTTCCTTTCTCTTGGTGGGACATGAGACATTTTTAAAGATAAAAATCTCTAGGGCAAAGAGTCTCAAAGTTTATCTCTTGAGATCCTTTTACAACTGTCCACACTGTCAAAATTATTAAAGACTCGAAAATAGCTTTTGTTTATATGGATTGGGTCCATTGATCCAAATATGACACTGAGAAACAAAACTGTTTTAAAAATTCATTACAAAATAACAATAAGAAATTGCATGTTTTTAAGTGAAAAAGAACTATTTTTCATATTGAAAAATAGAGTGAGAAAGGGGGCTCTGTTCTGCATTTTTCCAAGTCTCCCCAATGATGTCTGTCCTAACAGACCTTGCCTCACCTGAGGCATCTCCTAGCTGCCTCTGTGTCCAACCTGTGGCAATATGTTACCTTCACTGGAGTACGTGAAGAGTTGCACACACAGATGTGTAGTTGTAAAGGGGTGCAAACCCTAAGAGTCTCAGATAATTCTGGATATTCTTCATCAAAGAATCTAAATCCAAATTCAACAAATAATAGTTTTCAAAGATTACTTTATGTGGACTCTGAAATCACATAAGCACCCCTCTATGTTGTCACATAAGCCTGTTGGTCCATCTTGCTGATTTGAAAACCTTAGTTTCCTTGGCTGATCTATATACCCTTATGATGCTGACAGATTTCAATATGAAAAGTCAAAGTGTACACACTTATTTATAACACTTCTGCTTTGATAATCAAAGTTTGTTTTGTTTTTTTTTTTTAACTGTGAAGTTTGTGGTGATGAACATAACTCCCAAAATTCTGGGTTTGCCTGAAAGCTCAACATTCACCCTTGGCAGTGGATGTAGCCAGTCTCCATCCCTGAAGTAACAGGCTCACTTTGTTCTTCTTCTTCTTCTTCTTTTTTTTTTTAAGAAAATGCCTGCCAAATTCCCAAGTCTGAATAACCATGGTTTGTGAGTCTTTCTTTCAAGTGAAAACGGTATGCCATGGAAAAAAAAAATAGTGGCAACTTCAGCTCATAGTTCAAAACAACTCCCAAACGTTTGTGTTTGAAAGGCCACTATCAAGCCTTGGCAGACAGAAGTTTTATACATGTTTCCCACTTCATTAAACATGTTAAAAAAGATGTGTACTCAGAACAACTTCTGAGATTTAATAACATTTATTAGCAATTTATTGCTTCATTTATAAAACTGAAATTATTGTTATTAATTTGCTTTGAGTGCAAGACAGTAAAGACTACAATAGTGAAGAGAACAGTTAGTGCAACTGTCTTGCCTTACGCTCAGGTATTAACAATGTTGGCCACTGTTTCTTTTGCATTGGAAGAACAATTAAAAGGCACATTGAAAAAGGCAAATAGTGCTGGGCGGTGGTGGCTTCCGCCTTTAATCCCAGCACTTGGGAGGTAGAGGCAGGCAGATTTCTGAGTTCGAGGCCAGCCTGATCTGCAGAGTGAGTTCCAGGACAACCAGGGCTACACAGAGAAACCCTGTCTTGAACCATTCCCCGTCCCCTCCCCCAAAAGAAAAAGGCAAATATTAGAGAGCAGAATTGTTAGGACCTAGGAGATGGATGTACAATTACAGAGATTTTTGGTAGTGTTGGAGGGAAATTGAAGCCAGGAGCCCTGCATCTTGTAAGTGATTGCTTTATTACATTATATCCTTTAACTTGGGAATTTTTTATTTTTTATTTATTTATTTTTTTTGAGACAGCACCTAGCTGTGTATCTCAGGCTGGCCTTGAGTTTACTAGAGGGCCTGTACTAGCCACAATTTTGCAGCTCTCTTGCCATAAACTCCCAGCTACTGGGATTACATGCATGTCCTAACACACTTGGCTAATGGGACTTGTGGCTGATTTTTTTTTTTTTTAAAGAAGGCATGAAGTTGGGAAGAAGGCATGGAGGGTGGAGCTAGGAGGAGTTGGAGCAGCACTGGGAA
>JADRCD010238955.1:0-33202 GCA_019843815.1 Montemys delectorum
TTATAAATAATTTCAGCAAAGTGTTATGATACGTAATTGACTTAAAAAACTTACCAGTCTTAATACATATGAGTAACAAATCTACTGAGAAAGAGATCACAGATGCATTTCTCTTTTCAGTTTCTAAAATAAAATAAAATAAAATAAAATATTTAGAACCTACACTACTAAAGAGGTAAAAAATAACCTCTACAACGAAAACTTTTAATGTGTGAAGAAAGAGATTAAGAAACAAAAGACCCAGAATAGCCAATTAGTCCTAGATAAGTGTTTGTTTCTATCCATTCTGCTTGTTTTAATTGTTAAGTGCACCTGTCTAAGATCTCAACTTTTATACATCTGTGTATATTGAGTCAACTCAGTTCAATATTAGAATGGCTATTCCAGCTTGTTTCTTGGGACCATTTGCTTGGAAATTTGTTTTCCAACCTTTTATTCAGACGTAGTGTCTGTCTTTGTCACTGAGGTGCATTTCCTGCATGTAACAAAATGCTGGGTCCTGTTTACATATCCAGTCTATTTATTAGTCTATGTCTTTTTATTGGGAAGTTGAATACATTGATGCTAAGAGATATTAAGGAAAAATGATTGTTACGTCCTGTTATTTTTGTTGTTAGAGGTGAAGTTATATTTGTTTGGCTATCTTCTTTTTGGTTTGTTGAAAGATTAATTTCTTGCTTTTTCTAGGATGTAGTTTCACTCCCTGAGTTGGTATTTTCCATATATTATCATTTGTAGGGCTGGATTTTTGGAAAGATATTGTGTAAAATTGGTTGTGTCATGGAATATCTGTTTTTTTCCCTCTATAGTAATTGAGAATTTTACTGAGTATAGTAGCCTAGGCTATCATTTTGTTTCTTGGGGTCTTTATGACATCTGCTCAGGATCTTCTAACTTTCCTAGTGTTTGGTGAGAAGTCTGGTGTAATTCTGATAGGCCTACCTTTATATGTTACTTGACCTTTTTCCCTTACTGCTTTTAGTATTCTTTCTTTGTTTAGTGTATTTGGTGTTTTGACTCTTAGGTGACAGGAGGAACTCCTTTGGTCTAATCTATTTGGAGTTCTGTAGGATTCTTTTATCTTCATGGGCATCTCTTTCTTTAGGTTAGAGAAGTTTTCTTCTATAATTCTGGGGAAGATATTTATAGACCCTTTAATTTAGGACTCTTGGCTCTCTTCTATACCTACTATCCTTAGGTTTGGTCTTTTCTTTGTGTCCTAGATATCTTGGATGATTTGGATTAGGAGCTCTTTGCCTTTTGCATTTTCTTTGACTGTTGTGTCAATGTTTTCTATGGTATCCTCTGCCTCTGACATTCTCTCTTCTATCTCTTGTATTCTGTGGGTGGTACTTGCATCTATGACTCCTGCTCTTTCCTAGGTTTTCTAATTCCAGAGCTGTCTTTCTCTATGATTTCTTTATTATCTCTATTTCCATTTTTAGATCTTGGATGGTTTTTCATTTTCTTTGCTTGATTTTGTCTTTCTTTAATTCTTTAAGGGGTTTCTTTGTATGCTCTTTAAGGACTTCTATCTGTTAACCTGTGTTCTCCTGTATTTCTTTATGGGAGTTATTTATGTCCTTGGTAAGTCCTCTATCACCATCATGAGAAGTGATTTTAGATCACAATTTTGCTTTTCTGGTGTGATGGTACATCCAGGAGTTGCTATGGTGGGAGAATTGTGTTTTGATGATGCCAAGTACCCTTGGTTTATGTTGGTTTTGTTCTTACACTTGCCTCCTGCCATCTGGTTATCACTAGTGCTACCTGCCCTTGTTATATCTGATCAGACCTTGTCTTTCCTGTGATCCTGGTTGTATCATAATTTCTCAGAGTCCAGATGTCTCTGAGATCCTCTGATTCTGTGATCCTGTGCTCCTGAGATCCTGAGTGTGTCAGTGCTCCTGGGAGTAAAACTGGCTCTGGGACTTTGAGATCCTGGTGTGACCATGCCCCTGTGATCCTGTGATCCTAGGATCATGTGATTCTGTGACTGTTAGAGCACCTTGGGGTAGAGCTTCCTCTAGGTGTTGTTAGGCTGGCAACATAATTCAGGACCAAGGTCTGCTCAGGGCTCTGGCCCAGACTGGAAGGAACTCATGCCACTTGTCAGGTGGGGTTCCTGTATCCCTGGGTCCCTCTGGTCCCAGTTACTCCTGGTGTTGTTGGGATAGGTGTTGTATACTCCTCCCCTCTGATATTATTGACATTTGAATTTTAAATTAGGATAGAAATATGTTCTTGATGACATTATAAAATGTTATTTCTGGTTGTAGTATAAAAAACACTTTGGAAAAAGATTCTAGAGGAAAGAAACTCACTTCTAAGAGAAAAGATATGTTAACTAGATTGTAGATATGAAAAGTTCAGGTTCTAGTATTGCTTGTAATACTGGAGATATAATAGAAGAGAATATAATAGTAAAATCAGTATTAGTTTTTCTTGTACATAAATAGTGATTCAATGATAGTAATAAGAGTAAGGTAGGATTTTTTTTTAAGTTGGATAGAAATAACCAGGTTTAGAAATCTATTTTATATAGCCCACAATTCAAACTTCAAGAATATAATTGTGGTTATTGGCACATATTCAAATTGAAACTCAGCACATCACTGCTTCAAAATTTATGTGACAACAATTATATTATTCAAAATATAAATGGTATTATTGATTTTTGCAAATGTACATGAAGACATTACATTTTGCTGTAATGAGAAATGATGACCAAGGCAACTTTTATAAGGAATACATTTCATTGTGGATAGTAAACAATGTCAGAGGTTCAATTTATTATCATCATGGTAGGAAGCATGACAGCATGCAGGCCGACATGGTGTTGGAGGAGCAAAGAATTCTACATTTTTATACAAAGGTAGCAAATAGAAGACTCTCATCCACAGACATCCAGGAGGAGCATCTCTTCTGTTCTGGGCAGAACTTGAGCATAAGACTACAAAGCTCACCCCAACAGTAACACACTTTCTCCAACAAGGTCACAGCTAATTTATCAAAGCCCACACCTTCCAGTAGTATCACTTCCCATGGGCCAAGCATATTTAATTCACTACAGTACACAACAGGATAATATACAGCTAATCAAGTGAGATGTTTAAAATAAATGGTAATTAGGAAGTTACATAAATATTTACAAATTGCAGATATAACCACATTTCACTTGTCATTGTTCGTACAAATGAGTGAAAACAGAATGTATGCCTAACATCAAAAGTCATAAGAAACATATTTCAAACATACTTCAGTCAAATATGAATGTCCATGGCCTCAGAACATGGAATCAGGCTTCCTCAAATATATAAGCCCTTTCGTGGAGCTATGTAGTTACAAAAGTAAATACACTTGCAAATAAAAGTAAGTTTCCAAATATGTTCATGGAAGTACTAGTTAAGTGAGCTAATTTTACTTTTCCTATATATAATTAGATGCCATCCAAAGAATTGAGTTTTGGAAAACAATCACTATAATAATGAAATAAGTAAATTGCTCTTAAATGGGATAATATACAGAGATAATGTTGAACAGTTCAGAATGTATTAGCAAGATAGTTTGCATGTAACTTTGATATATAAAAAGAAGAATTAAATAAAATAACATAAGACTTTTGCTCTTTTGTTTTCCCTTTTTAGAACCAAATTGATTGTTTTTTCTTATTATCTTGAGAAAGAAGTGTGCTATGTTGCTTGAAATCATGACGGTCCTGCCTCAGTATACTGAGAAGCTAATATTGAGGGTGTTTACTGATTGACTCATTTTTTACTGTACTCATTACCTGTTTGAACATTTTATAAGAATCTAAGAGATTTAATGGTTATTTAAACTTGTTAAATATCACATTCTTATATTATCTCATTCTAAGCCTGTTGAATGTTATAATCATGGTACCCTTGCTCATATATTAAGTTGTACTCATTTATTTATAATTTCATATTACCCAGATATACCTGCTTATTTAATAATAATCATGCAGTAGTAAAATGATCTAGCTAAGTCATTGTTAAAATAATTATATAATTGTAAAAGTATAAAAGTATCTACTATAGTAGTAATTATTAATCTCAGTTGTGGGCTTCTACCCTGTCTTTGATAAATCTGTTACCAGATAAAAGACACAAAACTTTTATATTTATAACTAGTCTTTAAAGCATTAAACCTGGGCAGATGTCTACCCTCTATGTTACCTTCTACTTACCTATCAATAACCCTGTTGTAACTTGCTTTGTGCCATTTGGGCCCCAACTAGCTCCAACTGGCCAGCACTCATGGCCATGACTTCAAGACTCACCTACCCCATGGTGTCTTCTTCTTGCTTTAGACGCCAAGCATGTGAACCAAAACTCTATGTACCTCTCTTCTCTGCTCAGCTATGGGCTGGAGACATCTTCATTCAATCAATAGTTTTAAATGAAGAAGCAAGGTTACATCAATTGTTGTACTTAAAGATTTCATTGTCCCTGGGAACAACCAGATTTAGGGTCCAGTATTTAGCATTACAACATATAGCAACAGAACAAACCTCAATAATTCCCATTTTTTAATCTAAATAAAAAGTATTTTCTTACAATAATGAACAACATACAGCAGAAACAACTATGAAACAATGAAAATGATAAGTTAAGAGTAACATTTAAAAATTCCATTCTTTTTGTATTTGCCAATTCAGAAGAGAATATATTATTATCTCTCCCATTCTGATTAGTTCAGAGTTCTATATCTAAATCAATTTATGTATGTGATTTAATTGTACTATTTATTTAAAAATAATAATAATCAAGTATATCCCATGGAGTCAAAATCTAAATCTTAAAGAATCTAAAGGTATGATAAAATATGTATAACTCTCCAACTGACTCTTAAAATGTATATAAACATCACTTAAGGGAGGGCCATACCCAGGAGTAGAATGCCACAGAAAAAGAACTCAGTAGTATTTTGGGGAGTTGTTTTGTTTCAAGTTGCTTTGTTTAGGCTTTTTGTTTGTTTGTTTGTTTGTTTGTTGCCAAACCTAGCATGGCCCTGGTGAGGACAGAGTGACATGGGTTCTATCACTAGTGTGAGCCTCCACTAGTGTTGACAGCTGATCTGGATGGAAGTCTTGTTTGTGTAATAATGGACTTGTTTTCACATTCCTCTGAGGAATATCATCATAATATTAATGACTCCATGATAATCTGAGAAAGCACAATCCAAGGAGCAGAAAGTGTGGCTAATATCTCAGTAAAATATTAAATACTGGTACCTTTAGGACAGCTCTTAAGGCTATGGAAAGAGCTCTAAATACATGAGTTAAAATATATATAATTTCTCAGCTATGTAAAAATAAGGATGCAATATGAATTATGAGGGGCTTCATGAATCTAAACGAACAAAGACAGCTCCACTATAAGCCAGATTGTCAGAAAGATACAAAGGCAGGCAGATACCTGAATTTAAGATCAACCTACCACAGAGTGAGGAGGTGAAGCCCAGGTATGGTAGAAATGGGAATTTCAGGGTGGGTCTCAAGGTGGATCCCACCCACTTAGCTTATTGCTGTGCTTAACAAAGGCAGACAGGTCTCTGATTCTTTCCCAATGATACAAAAACAAAAATGTAATCTTACTGTCTCTTAAGAATTGCAGGAAATGACTGGATTGATATATAAAATAAAAGACTGGACCTGTATTCTAAAGGATACATCTATCCAAAGAATATTTTAAGATAAAAAGAAAGCACTGTAGAACGAACAGATGCACAGACACAGAAGAGATAGACACAGACAGACAGACACAGACAGATACACACAGAAGGGCATACACACTCACTCACACACACACACACACACACACACACACACACACACACACAGAAGCACAACATGGACAGAGAGATCTTTTAGAATAGCAAGCAAGCAGAGTACAAACACTTGTTTTGTTTCTAGGATATTTTCATAAAATGTTTAGAAAAAAATTTCAGTGTTTTTATTAGGTCTTCTTTCCATTTATATACTAATGAATTGTCCTTTTATGGATAATGGGCATATTAAAGTTAACTTTAGAAACTATTTTGAAAGTTTTGATAGTAGAAGCACTGTAAACAGTTAAGATAGGTATAAGAAGTACTTTGATATAATCATGACCTAATTTACACGTGTATCTAAGGAGCACATCACTCTATATCATGTACAACTATAAGTTTCCCATGTTGTGGTGACTCACAACCACAAAATTTTCATTGCTATTTTATAACTGTAAATATGCTACTGTTATGAACTATAATATAAAAGCTTGCCAAAGTGGTTCATTGGCTATGAGTTTGGGTAGCAGAAGTTGTTCCTATTGACTGTCAACTCTTTTCTAAACAGGTTTCATCAAGAAATTTTAAGAAACTCTAACAATGATTTAGATACCTAAAACCATTGTAAATGCACAATGCAAAGCTACAGACAAGTTAAAATCTGGACACATTTTCCAGTATTTTGTTTGTGTTTGATTGTCTTCAACTTTTTGATAATCTTTTCTTCTACTCTGAGGGCAATCATGGTCTCCACCACAATCCAGCCAGTAATGATCTTATTCCAAAGCAGAAGAAAAGATGAACTTGCTAAGATATCTCCAACTTTATTACTGCTGTCTATTATATCATCTATTACAGACTATAGATGATCACTAAGAAGTCTTTAGTTATGGGATAAGCATTGTTTGAATAGTGGAGGTTTGTTGGTAGATGACTCACTGATGAAGTTAACCCCATCAAAAGAGGTACTCACCAACAATGGAACAAATTTCCCCTCTTTCAAGTGTTACACCTGACTTGTAAATACACTGAGAATTACAAGGATTGCCTCCTTAAATAGGATCAACTGCAGTTATCTTGACATTGCTAATAATCTGTGTGACAGAACTGAGTGAAAAATCAACCATACCACAGTCTACGCCAGAATGTTCAATGAGTAGTGATTCTTGTGTTCTTCGTATGTTTAATATTGGTATTCCTAATATTTCTAAAGACATTTCTCTCCAATACAATTTTATTAAATTTCTCTCCAACTTTTTATTGTTACATTTATTTATGTAGATATTAACTATCATATTTCCTATTTGATTTATGTCAAGATTATCTATTTTTAATTTGATGTTAATTTCTAAAGCTTGGACATCACTGGTATAGAATTTCTTTAAAGTAAATCCAACAAAATATTACATCTTTTCCTTGACCAGCACAGCCAAGAAGATGACTGAGCGCCACGTGCCCTTCTCGCTGCTGCGGAGCCCCAGCTGGGAACCATTCCGGGACTGGTACCCTATCCACAGCCGCCTCTTCGATCAAGCTTTCGGGGTGCCCCAGTTGCCCGACGAGTGGTCCCAGTGGTTCAGCGCCACTGGTTGGCCCGGCTACCTGCGCCCGCTGCCCGCCGCGACCGCCGAGGGCCCCGCGGAGGTGACCCTGGCCGCGCCCGCCTTCAGTCGAGTGCTCAACAGGCAGCTCAGCAGCAGCGTGTTGGAGATCCGACGGACGGCCGATCGTTGGCGCGTGTCCCTGGACGTCAACCACTTCGCTCCCGAGGAGCTCACCGTCAAGACTAAGGAAGGCGTGGTGGAGATCACTGGCAAGCACGAAGAAAGGCAGGACGAACATGGCTACATCTCTCGGTGCTTCACCCGGAAATACACGCTCCCTCCAGGTGTGGACCCCACCCTGGTGTCCTCTTCCCTGTCCCCTGAGGGCACACTGACCGTGGCGGTTCCGCTGCCCAAAGCAGTCACGCAGTCGGCGGAGATCACCATTCCAGTCACATTCGAGGCCCGCGCCCAAATTGGGGGCCCTGAAGCTGGGAAATCGGAACAGTCTGGAGCCAAGTAGAAAGCCATCAGCCTGCTGCCCATCCCCAAGAGCCATCACTGGCCATCCCTCTCTGTCAATCTGTATGCTCTTTTGATACATGTACTTTCTGTTTTTCTCAAATAAAAGTTGCAAGCTACTGCTCAAAAAACAAAACAAAACAAAACTGTTTTTCTTTAACATGTCTCAATCTCACTTTTTGAATGTGTTCATTGTTAAAATTATACTCTTGGTTACTAGGTCAAATTTATTTTCCTACTTTTACTTAAAAACAAATCTCTCTCTGTGTATATATGCCCATGTGTGTGTGTTTGTTAATATTATTCTGAATAAATAATAGAAAACAATGCAGTAATTATTAGAGTATCTTATTCTCCACTATAGGATTCCAAGTTAAGCATGCACAAATATTCTACAAACAACAAAATATTCTTCATATAAGATGATCTGAGACGGTAAAGACCTTGGTATAGAGATCAATCAGTTGATTGTTTCAGGTTAGGGGTTTGAACTAAAATTCAAAGGAAGAGTATATAGGACAAAGGTCTCTAGAGGTGGCATTTCATTAATACAGCTCTAATGAAACATGATAGTGGATACCATTTTGACATTTTCAGAGAAACTGTCTGTGTACACAAGAAGAATATATGGTAGAGGGCTAAGATCCAGGAACTTTGCTAGGCTATTCCCACTTTATGCTTAATAAAAAACATCAGATAAAATAAGGGTGAATAAATCACTGCTAAATTACATTGTTTTTAATACCACTCCAAATTTTCTCCATATCTATAATATTTTAAAATTTTATTTTAGACAGTGTATTTTAACATTTACCAATGGAAATTTGAAATTTAAATATTAGAACAATTAAAGTCTTCATGTTCCTAAAAAGATTAATCCTTAGGTATATGTAGGAAGATTTTCCAGCCGATTGTTTTTAGGAGGGAAATATTTTCATGTACATTAAAGTTTAATTTAGCAGTAGATCACCTGAAAGGACAATTGAACACGTAGCCTGGTTTGGAAACAGAAATTATAACATATGGTAGCATTTTTAGGGTTGTGAGAAAACAAGATGTAAAGAGATCAATTGTAATCCTTTCTTATCAGGATAATGCAAATATAAGCAGGGAGGAAAATATTTTACCTTTTTATAATTTTTCATGTGGAGACTCAACATAGTCACAATGTCTTAAATAGATTTTTTAAAGACATATGGCTACTCCCTTGGTGTCCCCAGTGAGGGATATTTCTAAACAATATTATAAAGACTCCATGTCTTTAGAGGACATTGTATTTATTGGTAATTTCTACACATAATATTACTCAACCAACTGTTAATAGACTTTGATAAGTCATGAAGAACATGTTTGTATTTCCACAGAAACAGAGTGATTATGTACTTTCTCAATTACATAGTACATATAATTGGAAACATCATAATTTTTTTTATATATTTCAAAATACAAAATTAGGAACTCTGAACAAGACTCTTGCAATACATCTAGTATTAATCACTTTTTTCGTGGATGTATCAAATATGGAGAAAAAAGTCAATATGGGAAACCAAGGATTGATTCTAGCCCATTTTTACAGTAGAGTCCTAATAACAAAGTAAGCTTAGTTGAGTGATCCTGAGCTCATCATAGAGTACCCAGAGTCAGAAAGCAGAAAATGAAACTATCACACTCTAATGGTACTCTGCTCAGCTTCTTTTATTCCATGCTAGTTACCAAACCAGAAAATAAAGTTACCTGTAGGAAGCCGCAGTGAGCGGTGACAGCCAGCAGATGGCGCTGACATCCGCTTCTCTCCCAAGTTTATAGATAAATTGCGCATGTTCCTAGGGACAGAGAACGCCAAGTCAGGAGCCATCCCGGGCGTATTACGCCCCTGAGCAAACAGCCAATCAGAGATGAGCATGCCGCTCCAGGGCATATATAAGCAGTGCTTTTGGGGTGTTGGGGGTCGCCCTCTGGAAGATGTAATAAAGAATGGCTGCAGAAGGATCCCGTGTGTGTGTCCTTGTATTCCTGCCGGCGGAAAAATAGCGCGGACCACAGTTACCCACAGCCATTGTACACTTTCCTATCTAGGTCAGTCCTTTCTGGAAATGCCCTTAAAGACATACTCATACTAAAATATTCTTTTTCTTATTTGATACTCTACATAAAATTTACAACATTAACTATCTCATATCATTTTTTTTAACTTGATCCCTAAATGTATCACTTTTAAGCATAATATTATACAAATATATTTAGTACATTTGTAAAAATCTCTAAAGTCTTAATAGATCTAACATCAACATCTGGCAAATGTCCATGGTGCTTTGGAGAGATGAGTCAGTTGATAAGAGCAGATACTGATCTTGTTGAGGATGAAGGTTTTGTTTCTAGCATTCACATTAGGTTATCCATAATTACCCATCTTTTTTACCCCAATGAACTGTTCTGGCTTTGGATGTCATTCTCACTCATATGTACTCACCAACTGAAAAACATACAAAGACATAATTTAAAATAAAAGTAATTGCTTTTCAGTTCAAGGTTCAATTTTCCCCTGAAATGAAAAGCAAGAATTATTTTGATCTTTAAAAAAATTATGTAGCTGGGCAGTCATGGTACATACCTTTAATCCCAGCACTTGGGAGTCAGAGGCATGTGGATATTTTGAGTTCGAGGCCAGTCTGGTCTACAGAGTGAGTTCCAGGACAGCCAGGGCTACACAGAGAAACCATGTCTCAAAAAGCCAAAAAGAAAGAAAAAAAATTATGTACTTCATTATGTTCAGTGGCACACAGCAAATCTTTCCATTCTAAAAACACAATAGTAAGTGAGCAAAAAAGACAGATTAATTTAAATCCAGCAGGGGAAAGTTGCAAAAAAATTAGCTTTTTGTCTAGCATTTGAAATTTATCATGGGATCATCTGCATTCACATAGCATTAGCCCAGCGTCCCATGCATCCAGTTCTGCAAAGTTTAGCTCAGGTGACACAGTAACTGGAAGCTTCTTGCTCAATGTATGAAGGTCATATAGCTTCCCAGGTCAGAGACCCCCCTCCAGGCTACTAGGATACTCATAGAGTCCTCTCTCCCCAGTGTTTTCTTTTTTTCAATTAATGTGGTACTATGTGAAAAGATCTTGTGTTGTTAAAAATCTTTATAATTTGTAAGGTTATTTAGACTCCTTCCTTAGACTTTAAGCCTGTTGTCCCTCATGTATAAGTAATGTTGCTATTCAAGAGAAAGTGCTGAAAAACATACACACAAATTTCAAACTTAAAGAACTTGGCTTATATGATCTTTTTCCAGGTTTGTCTTTGCCTCAAGAATTTTATACTTCATCAAGAATTGAGCCTGCTGCAATCTAGGCCTGGTAGGTTGCTTCTGGCCTATTTGTTCTAATTATTAGGGTTGTTAACACAGAAACTATATGTGAAATAACCTTCATTGTTTATATGCTTCCGCCATCTCAAAAATTTTGTTGTTATTGTTGCTTTGTTTTGTTTGTAAATGAACTAGACAAGGAGTAATCAAATGAATAGATATTTATTCAGTCTTACAATAAAGGGAAAATTAGCAATCCTTTTAAAAACATATAAGCCCCAAATGAGAATGGCTTTATCATTGAAGAGCAGAAACTGGCATTGTAACTTTATATGTTAGTCTGTTATAATTTTCTGGTCTTTGATCATATCAGCCTTCATCTGAGTGTTTATTTACTCAAGGCAAAAAATGAGTACCTATTATTTTTATGAGAGTCAAAAATTACAAAACTTGTTTGTAAAATGTGAGCCATAAAACCATTGACAGATACTTTGAACCGTTAGATCAAGTGAAATACCTGGGCAGATATTTTGTTGTAACCTCTTCAAAGCACACTTGATATCAGTATTTCTCAGGCTATAAATCACAGGATTAAGTGCTGGAGGTAACACAGTATATAGCAAAGAAAACAGCCTGCCTGAAATTGATGGTATATCTGAGGCTGGCTTCAGATAAACAAAACAAGCAGTAATAATAAAAACACTGAAAACAGTGAGGTGGGGGATGCAGGTGGCAAATGCTTTGGACTGACCTTTAGTGGTAGGAATCCTCAGTACAGTGGAGAAAATATAAAAGTAAGAGAGCAAAACACAGATGAAACAAGACATGCCCAGAGAAACACCAATTCCAAGACTTGTATAAATGACAACAAATGTGTCAGAGCAGGAGATATTTAACAATGAGGGAACATCACAGAAAAACTGTGGGATCACATTGGAGCCACAGAAAGGCATGGAAAAAATGCCAGCTGTGTATAAACTTCCAAAGAGCACCCCAGTAGCCCAGGAAACACCCACCATCAGCACACAGTTCCCACTATTCATGATGGTCTCATAATGCAGAGGACAGCAGATGGCAACATACCGATCATATGACATTGCTGTTAGGACAAATACTTCCCCAGATGCAAAAGAAGTCATTAAAAACACTTGGAGGGCACAACCCAGAATAGAAATTGAGTTACTGTGAGTTATGCTATTGATAAAGAAATTTGGGATTGGAACAGAAATAAAGAAGGCATCCAACAGGGACAAATTCTTGAGGAAAAAGTTCATGGGTGTTTGGAGTTTCACATCCAGAGTGATGAGAGTGATGATGAGGAAATTACTCATTATGACTTCTAGGTACATTACCAGGAAGAAGAGCCCACACACAGTCTGTAACTCAGGAGCTGCTGAGAATCCCACAAGGATGAACCCTGTTATTCTAGTGATATTGGGCATGCTATATTCTTCCACAGCCTGTCAGATATGCAAAATAAACAAAAATTAACACATTGATGACAAAACTCTCTGTGGAAATGTAGCTAGGACACTGCATATGTACTATGACATTGTTACAGTCCTCCATTTTATCTCTATATAAGGTGCTACTTTTACTGGATACATAAGTTGTACTAATTGACCATTTATGACTACTGTACCATGTTTTACTATAAATTTTTAGAAAAATTATGAGCTATATATCATCATTTTCTTAATAGAATTGACCCTTACTTTGAAATTGTAGTCATTCCTTTGGCAAAAAAAAAGTAGAATAAAACCTTCAACTCTCTCCCTTTTCTGTTTTATTTTCTTTGTCTTAATCTTGATTCTGAGCACTATTATGCTTTGTATGGCCACACTTACAATTTAACAAGAATTTGCCTAAAGTAAATAAGTGTCTTTCTTGTACTTATAATATTTTCAAAAGATTGCCAATTGCTATGTTTTATATTTTTTTTTTCTGGGCCCTTTGAGTAGAACCTGGATTCCTTCTTTTGATGGCTTTAATCTTGCTTGGACGAATTCTTCTTTCATGTATATCTTTCAGTGGTGAACCTGTGCACCTAAGCAGGAATAATCATCTCCTATGGACCAATTTGGCTCTTTCTGAGATTAATATCTAAAAGATTAAACACCTTTCGATGAAAAGGTAGTTTCACTTTCTAGCAGAAATAATTTTCTCTGGATCAAATGGAGTTTTAAGCCCATTCATCCTTAGCAATTTAAATCTTATTGATAATATTCATTGTTCAGAACAGAGATAATGATCAAGCAGGTTACAGTTTGAGCAGGAGTAGGTCAGATCAATAGCTGTTATACTTATTTCCTAATTATCTGTGACTTATTCTTCCTAACTTCAAATTAATAGTTATTGTATATGTTTGCATTTATTAAATACCTTCTATGACATTTACAGTTGTTTTGCTTTCTGTGATGATTAATCACTTGAAATTTGCTGGAACTCTCTAAAACCAGGCTTTTGTGTCATAAGATTTCCATAACAAAAAAATATAAATTTCTTTGCTTAAGAAAATATAACTATTCCTCCCATTCAATTTATATGTAAAATAGGCATGTGTTGTAGTTGTAAACTCCCAATTATAGTTATATTAAGTATTTTAACATAAAAATAAACATCTCTTTATGATGAACATTAACAAGGTAACATAAACATAGATTTGTTTCTTAATATTTATATCTTCTTAAATTTATAAAATCTGAAAATATTGAAGATATCAATGATTTTGCTAAGACATATGAGATTTGAAGCCTCCTTGGAAATGGGAAAAATCTACTTCCCCAGTGAAAAGTATTTGTGTGCGTGTGTGTTTGTGTGTATGTGTGTGTGTGTGTGCTTGTGTGTGTGCGTGCATGTTTGTATGTATATGTAAAATATACTAAATTTGTTTTTCCTATCTCCCACTTTCAGGATGACAACTCTGTGACTATTTATTATTAAATGCCTAGGCTTTAAGTCTTGACTCCTTTCTTGGCTAACTCATAATTTATTTAACCCATTCAAACTACTCTATGTCTACCACTTAGTTACTTACCTCTCCCTCAATCCCAGCATTTTTCTTCCTTGGAGTCTTCCTCAGTGTCTCCCCAAGCATCCCCTTTGAAGTTATCTCAAATCACATTGCATCTCCTTTTATTCTCTCACCAGTTATCAGAATCCTTTTTCTTTCTGCCAGTGTCCCACTTCCTAATAATAGATTCTCTCTACATATGTCTACAATACAGATATGTACATACATGCATGTAATATCTTAGTAAACCAAAACAACAACATGAAGGAAGTACTATATTTGAAAGAGAGAGGACAGGTGTATGAGATAGGGTTTGAGTGATATAATGGAATGGAGAAGTATTTTATTTAAATCATATGCTAAAAAAATGTTTAAAGAGAAGAGAAAAAAAATCAAGTGTCTAGAACCTTGGTTCAGAACTTGAAAACACTTGTTACTCTTGGAGACAATGTGAGTTAATTTGACAAAAGATACATGGTGTCATATAATAGTCTGTAACTCAAGTTCCAAGGGATCTAACATCTATATCTGTCTTTTATAGGCGCAAGTCCTGTACAGTGTATATAAATATAAATGCATAAAAAAGACAAATACACATGAATCTAAAGTAAGAAATTAGAAAAAATTTTGAGTCACTCACCTACAAAAATTTTTAATATGGACATGTAAGAATTTCTGTGTTTTCTTTGTAAAGGAATCTAGAGACCACCATATGAAAATATTTCCATGCTTCCTCCTTTTGTGACTTCATATTTCTCTTTTAACATATCATGTTATGATTACTTGTTAGTAAGATCCAACATAAACTGATATCCTGTGTACACTCAAGCTCTGTCTATAAGTACTGGTTACTATGTTTAGATATTGAATTACTTTTTATTGAAAATGGATACAATGTTACAAACACACACATACATATGTGTATGTAACTTAAAAATCTTGGTTTTGGAGCAGAGAATTATAGTATTTTATCAACAGAAATTTGAAATATATATTTTAAATAAATCCAGATTGTTCAAATACCTGGAACATGGATTAGTCATCAGACATGTATAGGAAGGTCTTTCAACAGGTCTAGTTCAGAAGGGCAAAAAATTCATCAACATTAACATTCAGGTTATTGACGAATCACATGAAAGTTTGCAAATTCTGTAATCATGAAATTTAGTTACAGGTTTGACCTCTGATAAGACTCAAAAGTAGATGCCAAACTTTAACCAATTTTCAATATAGAATAAAAGAAATACAAATAAGAAAATCATTCACTGGGTTTTAAAATAAGCTTGATTTTTGTTGAAACACTATATACTCCAAAGCTTTCTAAAAGACCTTTTTAAGGCCTTTGGCTACAACTTTAATACTCCCCAAAGGAGAAATCTTTCTTAATTGTCTTCCTTATTATTTACTCTTTTCTTAAGATAATTAGTGTTAGAATAATTAGCACTTTCTGTAGAAAGGACTGATCATTTCCCAGAAAATACATAGAAAAAAAATCATGAAGAAATTGGCTCACACTTTCCCCAGGATCATATTAAACTAAATATGAAATATTTGACTTATGCTTTGAGCACAGGAATACATCATGTTAGGGAAGATTAGTCAATAGTAATGGGCACATTCAATGTGAAATTATGAAGCAGAGAATACACATGCCAAAACAAGGCTGATTCTCTACTTACCCTTTCCTCTTTATTTAGTTAAGGACCATATTCAACAGAATTCTAATCTCTTACACTCAAAGTGTAATTCCTAGTTTATTCACTCATATCTGAAACACCACCATAAATATGTCAAAAAGTTTCTTTCTACAGTCATTCTACATCACAAGCAGTTGAAAATTACTATAAACCATGACAGTTTAATTTTTGCTGACTTCATACTCAAAGGGATAATGTATACACAATATCATACCACTCCTGGTGTCTGAACTTTCATATTCATTTCACAATGCTAAATTTACTTTGTCTTTTAAGGTTCATACAATTCTAAAAGCACCATTATTCATCAGGTGTCTTCTCTTCTAATTTCTTTTGAAACTTAAGTTGACCCATCAACTGTGAGCCTTTATAAATATAAAAGATAAGTTACAAACATTAAGTACACAATGGTACAGTGTAAGTATTGCCACTGCAAAAATGAATGGGATGACAGTACATAAAACACACACACACACACACACACACACACACACACACACACACACACACACAAATAGAAAGTTTGTTTAACACAAAGCTAAAACATCAAAGAAACATCAAATACTACAGCATTATATCTGATATTTGGAAGTAATGATGGTATCATGTGGCTTTTTATAGTCTTTAGGCAACTCTACAATGTTATCTTTGCCTCGTGCTCACTATCATTGTTATTGAAGCTGGACCATCCCTGCACTGTCAGCTTTCTTTTGTAGATGTTCTAGAGTTCTGTGATCATCAGCATTGTAAGTTTCCCATTGCAACTTGGGATTCATTTCTTAAAGACATTCAATGACCCTTCAGGTGCCTCTTGTGGGAAAGTTTACCTTGCCACACAGTCTCTAGCCTCAGTAACCTGTAGGAACTTTGGTGTCTGTCTCTATATCCAATTCATTATATAATATTTCATGACTGAAAAACCAGTACCACATGGTGGAATCTTTCAAGTTAGCCTAAAACATGCTCAAGGTGTATCCAGGACTCTTACATGGCAGTTACATCACCACTTTAGGCTATTGATGGTAATCTCTGGGAAGCACTTTTCTGGATGGCTATGTGTGAGCAGTGGAGCCCATTGACCTTCTTATTTTTAGTTGTTATATTTGAAGAGAATTTGAATTTGAATAATTTGGAGAAGTGATAGGAAAGTTGTGCCATTGGATTCATCTTCCTGTTGTTGGAGTTGGAGCTTGTGCCACTTCCTTAGTTAGGCTGGCATACTAAGGAATTATAGAGTATTTTTTTCACCACCCCTATCTACAATTTTTACCTTGCTTATAATTATTTCCTAAATAAACTGTACATTGCCCATAATTTCTGGATGTTTCAGACAACAGTTTTAATAAAAATAAAAGAAATTTTAAAAATATGGATACCAATAGAAAAAAATTTCATAGACAAAATATAAATGTCTGTAGATTTAAATGAATGACACAGTAATGACAAAACATAAATTTCCCTATTCAAATTTTTCTTAAAATTAGAAAACAATGATAATAAGCTGTCACTTAGAAAAAGAACTAAATGGCTCTTTTGTGAAACTATTATTAGACATGAAATATTTTATACGTTTTATATTTTTTCTTGCACCTTCAAGATAATATCATTCTCCATTCTCTTTTATTCATCCCACACCTCACATATACTTCTTTTTGCTCTCTTTCAAATTTGAAACCTTATATTAGTTAATTACTGCCACATACAGACATTCATACACAAATGCACATAGTCATACACATTTGCATACATGCACACACACACATCCACACACACACACACATATATATATACATTATATATATGGGTATATAATATTCCTAAATGTAACCTGTTTAGTGAGTGTAATATTAATTGTATGTATGTTTTCATGGCTTATGCATTGATATTGAATAGCCAATTTGTGCATTCTTCCCTGGGGAAGACTATTTCTTCCACTCTCTGTATTTCTTGGTTGTTCCTAGATTGTGTGTGTGTGTGTGTGTGTGTGTGTGTGTGTGTGTGTATGTGTGTGTGTCTGTGTGTTTGTGTGCGTATGTATGTGTGTGTATGTGTATGTTGAACTGAGCCTTCCTGTTCTTTTAATCATCCTCTTTAGGATGTCTACTGCTAAGTCATAGTGATGAGATTTTAAAGACATCAGTTCCCTAACGTGTATGACTGTGTTACTTGTTTGTATAATCATTGGTATATGCAAGTGTAAGTCACTTTTATTTCCTTATGTGGTCGGATGAGATGAGAGTCATACCCAATGTTTATGAATACATGACTTGAGCTGAGCCCAGAGAGTTTCTATCTAACTATCCCTAGCCCAGTGCCTGGAATCTCCTAGTCTCCAAACAATGTAATCTCCTGCATCCTAGTAACTCGAAGGCTTCAGCTACCACCCTCCATCTACTAACCTTAGCTTAGAATTATTTAGTCTCATAAATTCATTGTTTTTAATAGCTGAGTAGTCCTCCATTGTGTAGATGTACCACATTTTCTGTATCCATTCCTCTGTTGAGGAACATCTGGGTTCTTTCCAGCTTCTGGCTATTACAAATAAGGCTGCTATGAACATAGTGGAACATATGTCCTTATTACATGTTGGAGCATCTTCTGGGTATATGCCCAAAAGTGATATTGCTGGGTCTTCTTGTAGTACTATGTACAGTTTCCTGAGGGAACACCAAATTGATTTCCAGAGTGGTTGTACCAGCTTTCAATCCCACCAGCAATGAAAGAGTCTTCCTCCTTCTCTACAACCTCTGGAGTATATCATCCTGAGTGAGGTAAACCAATCACAAAAGAACACACATGGTATGCACTTACTGATAAGTGGATATTATCCACTTAGAATAGCCAAGATACAATCCACAAACCATAAGAAACTGAAGAAGAAAGACCAAAGTGTAGATACATCGATCTTTTTTAGAAAGGGAAAAAAATACCTATGAAAGTTGTTGCAGAGACTGAAGGAAGGACAATCCAGAGACTTCCACACCTGGTAATCATTCCCATATACAATCCCCAAACCCAGACACTACTGTGGATGTCAGCAAATGCTGACTAGCAGGAGCCTGATATAGCTGTCTCCTGCGAGGCTATGCCAGTGCCTGATGAATGTAGAATTAGAGGCTCATAGCCATCCATTGGACTGAGCACAGGGTCCTTAATGAAGGAGCTAAAGAAAGGATCCAAGGATGTGAAAGGGTTTGCAGCCCCATAGAAGGAACAACAATATAAACTGACTAGTACCCTCAGAGCTCCCAGGGACTAAACCACTAACCAAAGAATATGCATGGTGGGACTCATGGCTCCAGCTGCATATGTAACAGAAGATGGTCTAGTCAGTCACCGACGGGAGGAGAGGCCCCAGTGTAGGGGTATGTCAGGGCCAGGAATCAGGAGAGGGTGTGTTGGTGAGCAGGGGGAGGGAGGAGGTAATAAGGATTTTTTTCAGTATGGAAACTGGGAAAGGGGATATCATTTAAAATGTAAATAAAGAAAATATCTAAGAAAAAAAGAATGATTTAGGCTCAAAGACTTAGTATTCAATAACCTTACTCTTTCTTGGTCTTTTGACCTCTACTGGATGGTTCAACTCAGCTGCTCTGGCTCAAGTTTCTTTTTAAGCTGACTGATTCAAATTGGCTTCTCTTCGCTTCTGACTGAATTGCCCTCTTATAAAAACTGCCTCTGCCCTTGTCCATGTGAAGACTCAATGCTCCAGTGAAGGGGAATGACGAGGACCAGGTTGTGGGTGTTGGTGGGTTGGTGAGCAGGGGGATGGGGAGGGGATAGGAAGTTTTTGGAGGGGAAACCAGGAAAGGGGATAACATTTGAAATATAAATAAAGAAAATATCTAAGAAAGAAAGAGATGTAGAGTTAGAAAAAGAGAGAGAGAGAGAGAGAGAGAGAGAGAGAGAGAGAGAGAGAGAGAAGGAAAGAAAGAAAGAAAGAAAGAAAGAAAGAAAGAAAGAAAGAAAGAAAGAAAGAAAGAAAGAAAGAAACTGTCTCTTATTTCCAGGAACCAAGTGTACTGACTGCAATTGATTGCATAAACTCAACTGAACTTGACTGCATTAAATTGAACTGCACTGAATTCAACTACATCTGTCGCCCAGAATTGCTCTTAAGTAGCCTTTCTTTCCTATATTAACTTGAGAGTGTTGGGTATATCCTATCTCTGATTCATTCTACCAAATCTTTCTCTGACTCACCACTTTCTGTGCCCTCAATTAACTATCATTGTTTGAATATATATATTATATAATATATATTATATATATTTATGTAATATATAAATAAATATATGTATTACATACATACACACACACACACACACACACACACACATATGTGTGTATGTATTCCAGATAGAGGGATTAAAGGTGTAAACTATTAAGAGCATGTCTATATTATAGACTGGGGGGTTAAAGATGAGTGTTCTGGACAGAGGACTAAAGGTATGTCATTCCAGCCTGATAGCATAGATCTTGAAGGTTTTTTGATGTCATCCTTTGTCATAGCAGTATGTTGCTGGATTAAAATTCTTCTACATATGGGGTTTATATGGAGACTAGAGAAGTTAATTGGGTATATTCTATTACTATCTGCCTACTTATCCACAAATGAAGTCTCTGATTAAAGTTGGAGCTTGGATAGTTTTAACTAAACTGGCTGGCCAGAAAGACTCAGAAGTCTTCCTACCTTCATTTAATCTCCTCCAATCTCTGTTTATAGGCACCCGTGGCTGTGACAGCTTTTTACATGGGAGCTAGGGATCAACACCCAGGTTCTCAGGCTTGTAAGCAAACACTTACAAACTGAGCTATATTCTCAGCCCACTATTTATAGTTTTAATGTAGTTTCTCTTAAACAAGCAATTGTGCTTTTGCAAATCATTTTCTCTCTCAGCCCAAATGTATGTACATATATTCAAAGATTCTCAAAAGTTTTAGTCCTTTTACTAAATAGTAGAAAGAAATTATACCCTTCTAGAGAAATATATAAAAGAGAATGTTAAGCAAGATAAAAAGTAAGAAATACAAAATTCTCTTTAACCTAGTATTTAATGTTCTTCAAAATTAACAATTTTGAGAAAAAAAATACTGTCACAATTTGTATGCATACAATACTATATTTTTGTAGGAGATTTTGTACATTTTTTCTAAACTTTCCCTTAAATCAAAAGTCAGAAAAATATCAAGGAATGTATCTCAAATTGTTTAACTGAAAGGAAAAGGAAAACTAGACATAAATGAAGAAAGTAAGACATCTGGATAGTTCTTCTCTTTTAAAGGTTTTATTTTCTAACAGGACCATAATTTCTTCTCAGAAATCAAATAAAATAGCATCATTTAAATACATACTCATCTAATTTTCTGAAAAGTGTGAACTATTTAACTGTAGGAGCTTAATTGGCCAGTACCTGGTGATCACACAGAGGTGATTCGAGCTTTGAGCAGTTCTGTGATAGAAAGGACTATTTAGGAGAGGGACTATTAGGGAAACTGACATCTAAGGCAATTCTCAAAGAAGAGAATCACAGCTCTTATACATTCATGGAATAGGAGAGGGTTTTTTTTCTCCCATAAGCATGGGCATCATGTGAAATGACTAGTGTGTAGAAAGACATGACCAGTGCATGATGACAGGATACTCAAGAGCAATTTACTTAGGTGAGAGAAGGAAAAAGCTTGGTATTGTGATTTGTACCTATAATTAAGCACCTAGGAAGCTAGGGTAAGACAATTGCCACCCTGGAATATACAGAGTTCTATGACTGCCTTGGCTATAATGTAAGAATTTTTTCCAAATAATAGTAGTAGTAGTAGGAGTACCAGTTTTTGTTTTAGTAGTAGTAGTGGTGGTCCTAATAAAATATCTGATGACTTATCATACAGTTTTTCTAGGTCATAAACAGAATTTTTGCTTACATTATTACAAAATAAATACATTTGAATTTTATTTATTTTATTGTTTTATTTTTTGACATATATAAGAAATAAATGTAATAAACCAAATACATGGACAAAAAATTCAAGATTCATATGATCATCTCAATAGAAGCCATAAAAAAGGAAAAATTCTTTGATATAATTCAACATGCCTTCTTAATAAAAGCCCTAGAACAAGTAGGACAGTAGGAAACATATTCCAGCATAATAAAGGTTATATAAGACAAACCCAAAGCCAACATCATCCTAAATTAATAAAACCATTAATGATCCCCATTAAAATCAAGAATGGGAGAAGAGTGCCCACTATCCCGATTGCTCAACCATAATGTGACTGAAGCATTAGCTTGAGCAGTATGGCAAGAGAAGGGATACAAATGGAAAAATATTAATTCAAATTATTTTCAATTGAAGCTTATATAATCTTATACCCAATTTTTCCAAAATTTGCCTAGAAAAATTGTAGAAATTATCAATAATTTCAGTAAAGTGTTATGATACATAATTTTTTGAGTCCCTCCTTCCTGCTTCAACTCTGCGACATCAGAGCTTACAACCAGAGACTGTCAACTCACACCTGCTGTGCCTAAAACAAAGGCCCACTACACTGAGTTCTGCCTTCAAGGATTCCAGAGGAAAGTATGCCTGGTGGCTGGCACTTCCCCTGGCTGAGGACATTGTTGAATGTAAACAAAGTGACATCCTGAGGACATCAGCTGTTGACCCCCATCCCCACTGTGGGCTGTGCCTCCAACCTCTCTGGATTACAAGACCTGCGGGACACCCTGAGCCTCTGCCCTCAAGAGTGGGCTAACCCTGCAGCCCGGCTTCCCCTTGACTTCCCCTTTACTCTTTTCTGACTCTTTCCTGACTCCTCCTGCATTGCTTATGTCATGCAAATATCACTGAAACCTAGAGATCCAGCTTTGCTTTCTTGTGTACATATAAATACTGAACCCCAAAAGTAAAGTTGGAAGCCTTGATTGGGACTCAACTTGGCTTTGTGTCCTTTTGTTCTCAAACTCTGTGCTTCAGGTCTTTTTCTCCCTTCGATTGAGAGAGAACCCGGTACGTGAAATTGCGGAACACTTTCAATAACTGACTTACAAAATTTACCAGTCTTAATACATATGAGTAACGTACATGCTGAGAAAGAGATCACAGACACACTTCTCCTCCCAGTTTCTCAAATAAAATAAAATAAAGTAAAATATTTAGAATATACACAACTAAAGAGGTAAGTAAATAACCTCTACAAGGAAAACTTTTAATGTGTGAAGGAAGAGATTAAGAAACAAAAGACCGAGAATAGCCAATTAGTCCTAGATAAGTGTTTGTTTCTATGCATTCTGCTTGCTTTAAGTGCTAAGTGCACTTGTCTAAGATCTAAACTTTTATATATCTGTTTCTATTGAATATATTCTGTTAGATATTAGAATGGCTAGTCCAGCTTGTTTCTTGGGACCCTTGCTTGGAATTTTTTTTCCAACGTTTTACTCTTAGGTAGTGTCTATCTTTGTCACTGAGGTACATTTCATGCATGCAACAAAATGCTGGATCCTATTTACATCCAGTCTATTAGTCTATGTCTTTTTATTGGAGAGTTGAATACATTGATGTTAAGAGATATTAAGGAAAAGTGATTGTTACTTTCTGTTATTTTTCTTGTTAGAGTTGGAATTATATTTGTGTGGCTATCTTCTTTTGTGTTTGTTGAAAGATTACTTTCTTGCTTTTTCTAGGATGTAGTTTCCCTCTTTGTGTTGGTCTCTTCCATTTATTATCCTTTGTAGGGCTGGATTTGTGGAAAGATATTGTGTAAAATTGGTTTTGTCATGGAGTATCTTGTTTTCTCCCTCTATGATAATTGAGAGTTTTGCTGGATATAGTAGCCTAAACTGTCATTTTGTTCTCTTGGGGTCTGTATGATATATGCCCAGGATCTTCTATTTTTCCTAGTCTCTGGTAAGAAATCTGGTGTAATTCTGATAGGTCTGCCTTTATATGTTACTTGACCTTTTTCCCTTACTGTGTTTAATATTCTTTCTTTGTTTAGTGCATTGGGTGTTTTGACTGTTAAGTGATAGGAGGAATTTCTTTTCTGGTCTATTCTATTAGGAGTTCTGTAGGCTTCTTTTAAGTTCATGGGCATCTCTTTCTTTCAGTTAGGGAAGTTTTCTTCTATAATTTTGTTGAAGATATTTACTGGTCCTTTAATTTAGGACTCTTTGCTCTTTTCTATACCTACTATCCTTAGGTTTGGTCTTCTCTTTGTGTCCTAGGTTTCCTGGACTGTTTGGATTAGGAACATTTTGCATTTTGCATTTTGTTTGCATTGACATTTGTGTCAATGTTTTCTATGGTATCTTCTGCCCCTGAGACTATCTCTTTTATCTCTTGTATTCTGTTGGTGGTACTTATATCTATGACTCCTGCTCTTTCCTAGGTTTTCTAATTTCAGGGCTGTCTCTCTTTCTGATTTCTTTATTATTTCTATTTCTATTTCTAGATCTTGGACAGTTTTTTCATTTCCCTTTTCTGGTTGATTTTGTTTTCCTGTAATTCATTAAGGGATTTCTGTGTTTATTCTTTAAGGGCTTCTATCTGTTTACCTGTG
Organism: Montemys delectorum; assembly: GCA_019843815.1. NCBI lineage: Eukaryota > Metazoa > Chordata > Mammalia > Rodentia > Muridae > Montemys > Montemys delectorum. The sequence continues at coordinate 24,440 of JADRCD010238955.1, forward strand.
TTTTCTTGTATTTCTTTATGGGAGTTATTTATGTCTTTGATAAGTCCTTGATCACCATCATGAGAAGTGATTTTAGGTCACAATCTTGCTTTACTGGTGTGATGGTAAAGCTATGGTGGGAACATTGTGTTTTGATGATGCCAAATAACCTTGATTTCAGTTGTGTATGTTCTTATACATGACTCCTGCCATCTGATTATCGCTAGAGTTACTTGCCCTTGCTATATCTGACCAGAGTCTTTCTTTCCTGTGATCCTGGTTGTGTCATAATTCCTTAGAGTCCAGATATCTCTGTGATTCTGTGATCCTGTGCTCCTGAGATTCTAGGTGTATCAGAGCTGCTGGGAGTAAAGCTGGCTCTGGGACCTTGAGATCTTGTTGTGACCAAGCTCTTGTGATCCTTATATCATGTGATCCTTATATCACAGATCATGAGATTCTGTGCCTGTTAGAGTACATTGGAATAGAGCTTCCTCTAGGTATTGTCAGTTTGTCTACATAGTTTGGGCCCAAGATCTGCACAGGACTCTGGCCCAGACTATAAGGTTCCAGCATCCCTGGGTCCCGCTGGTCCCAGTTAATCCTGGTTTTGTTGGGATTAATGTTGTATATTCCTCACCTTTGATATTATTGACATTTGAATTTTAAATTAGTATAGAAATATGTTCTGAGTGACATTATAAAATTTTCTTTCTCATTGTAGTATAAAAAGTACTTTGGAAAAAGATTCTAGAGGAAAGAAACTCACTTCTAAGGGCAAAGATTTGTTAACTAAATTATAGATATGAAAAGTTAAGATTCTAGTATTGCTTATAATAACCCTAACCCTAACCCTAACCCTAACCCTAACCCTAACCCTAACCCTAACCCTAAAAGAGTGCAGTAGTAAAATCAGAATTAGTTTTTCTTGTACATATATTCAATGATAGTAATAAGAGTAAGGTAGTTTTACTTTTTTAAGTTAGATAGAAATAACCAGGTTTAGGAATCTATTTTATATAGCCCACAATTCAAGCTTCAAGAATATAATTGGGGATATTGGCACATGTTTAAATTGAAACTTAGCACACCAGTGCTTCAAATTTATATGACATCAAATGTATTATTCAAAATATAAATAGTATTATTGATTTTTGTAAATGTACATGAAGACATTATATATTGCTGTAATGAGAAATGACGAACAAGGCAACTTTTATAAGGAAAATATTTCATTGTGGATAGTAAACAATGTCAGAGGTTCAATCTATTATCATCATGGTTGGAAGCATGACAGCATGCAGGCAGACATGGTACTGGAGGAGCAAAGAATTCTACATTTTTATCAAAGGTAGCAAATAGAAGACTCTCATCCACAGACATCCAGGAGGAGCATCTCTTCTGCACTGGGCAGAGCTTGAGCATAGGACCACAAAGCCCACCTCAACAGTGACATACTTTCTCTAACAAGGTCAGAGCTTATTTATCAAAGCCCAGACCTTCCAGTAGTATCACTTCCCATGGTCCATGCATATTCAAGCTACCACAGTACACAACAGGATAATATACTGCTAATCAAGTGAGATATTTAAAATAAATGGTAATTAGAAACTTACATAAATATTTACAAATTGCAGATATAACCACATTTCACTTGGCATTGTTTGTACAAATGAGTGAACACAGAATGCATCCTTAACATCAAAGGTAATAAGAAACATATTTCAAATATACTTCAGTCAAACATGAATGTCCATGGCCTCAGAACATGGAATCAGGCTTCCTCAAATATATAAGCCCTTTCATAAACTTATGTAGTTACAAAAGGAAATACATTTGTAAATGAAAGTAAGTTTCCAAATATGTTCATGGAAATTCTAGTTAAATGAGTTATAGAAAAACAAGAAATTTTCAGATTTCCTATATAATTAGATGTCATCCAAAGAATTAGGTTTTGGAAAGTAATCACTATAATCAACGAAATAAGTAAATTGCTCTTAAATGGGATAATATACAGAGATAATGTTGAACCATTCAGAATGTATTAGCAAGATAGTTTGCATGTAACTTTGATATTTACAAAGAAGAATTAAATAAAATAACATAAGATATTTGCTCTTTTCTCTTTTTAGAACCAAATTGATTATTTTTTTCTTATTATCTTGAGAAAGAAATGTGCTAAGTTGCATGAAAACATGACTGTCCTGCCTCAGTATACTGAGAAGCAAATTGAGAGTGTATATTGATTGACTAATTTTTTTTACTGTACTCATTACCTGTTTGAATATTGTATAAGAATCTAAGAGATTTAATGGTTATTTAAAGTTGTTAAATATCATATTCTCATATTATCTCATTCTAAACCTGTTGAATGCTATAATCATGGTACTTTTGCTCATATATTAAGTTCTACTCATTTATTTATAATTTCATATTATCCAGATATACCATGCTTATTTAATAATAATCATGCAGTAGTAAAATGATCTAGCTATGTCATTGTTAAAATAATTGTATAATTGTAAAATTATAAAAGTATCTACTTTTGTAATAATAATTAATCTAAATTGTGGGCTTCTACCCTGTCTTTGATAAATCTGTTACCAGATAAAAGAAACAAAACTTTTATATTTATAACAAGCCATTAAAGCCTTAGACCTGGGCAGATATCTACCCTCTATGTTATTAGTATCTACTTACCTATCAATAACCCTGTTATAACTTGCTTTGTGCCTTTTGGGCCCCCAACTAGCTCCAACTGGCCAGCACTCATGGCCATGATTTCATAACTTACCTACCCCATGGTGTCTTCTTTTTGCTTCAGATTCCAAGCATGTGAAACAAAATTCTGCCTACCTCTCTTCTGCAGCGATATGGGCTGGAGACATCTTCATTCAATCAATAGTTTTAAATGAAGAAGCAAGGTTACATCAATTGTTGTACTTAAAAATTCCATTGTCCCTGGAAACAACCAGATTTAGGAGCCAGTATGTAGCATTACAATATACAGCAACAGAATAAACCTCAATAATTCCCATTTTTTAATCTAAATAAAAAATGTATTCTTACAATAATAAACAACATACAGCAGAAACAACTATGAAACAATTATCAAATGATAAGTTAAGAGTTACATTTAAAAGTTCCATTCTTTTTGTATTTGCCAATTCAGAAGAGAATATATTATTATCTTTCCCATTCTGATTAGTTCAGAGTTCTGTATCTAAATTAATTTCTTCTCTACTTCTTTTATTAACTTAAAAATATCTTCTTGGGTCTAAAACATCTTAAATGCTAAAAAACTTAAGTTTAATTGTGAGAATATAATATGTAGCCCTCAACTGCATCAGAGACTTGAGAGGGAATAAATATTGCTTAAGTATGTAGCAAGCTCAGGATTGTAGGTTGCAAAAAAAATTATAGAAATGATAGAGACAACTGATATCCTCTACAATATCCAATATTCATTTTAATATTGGATCACCTGTCTCAAGCATTCTCAACCAGAATATGTGACAGACCTTATTAGAAGCAAGAATTATAAAGGACTTACATTCACTAAGTTGGCAGAGCCTTGCAGTTAACTATGGTGTGTATTTGTCTTTTTGGTCAACATTTTGTCTACCGATGAATTTAGGTCATTTTTTTTTTTTTTTTGCCCAGTACCAGCTTGCCACAATTGCTACAACTCCATTTAGAGGTTATTGATGCTCATCATCTCCTTTGAAGTGGAATAGAGGTACTGTCAGGATTTGACATGTCTCAATGTCAAGAAACAAATCTTTGTAGAGCACTATTTTGTTTATTGTATGGATGTTTCACCTGACAATTTAAAAGCCTATAGTATGTAAAGTAGTCTACTAAGTCATTGGTAAAAATAATTGTATAGTTGTAAAATATAAAAGTGTCTACTATTGTATTAATAATTAATCTCAATTGTGGGCTTCTACCCTGTCTTTGATAAGTCTATTACCAGATAAAAGACACAGGACATAGACGGTGGGACATAGGGAGGAGAAATGATTATGAAATTGAGCCAGGCATGGGAAGATCTGTTTGGGAAGATGTGAGGACACATATGCTTGATATGTAGCCATGTGGCTAAATGTAAATTAAACTCAGTTGATTATTATGACTGTAGTAAAAAAAAGAGCCTGGGTATATGTCTAAGGTATTTGCAAATATATTTTCAATCTTTGTCTTATTTCTGGAAGCATGTGGCTGGGAGTCAGAACCTGACCCTAACTTCTACAAATCTTTTTTTTTTCATACATCTTAAGTTAATAAAGTTATGTTGCAATGTCATATTCCATGAGTCTCTGAAGTTTTTTAAGACAATATATTTATAACATACCGAATTGTCAAGAATTGTTTATTTTTAGCTAATTACTATCTGAAAAACCTTGAAAACTATTGTAATTAATTAAGTTAGTATCTAATACGGTCATGAGTTTGATTGACTCATTATTGACTTCCATTACATAATTATTCTATTAATTCCTGTTAAATTATATGATTAAAAGAACTGCGACTAAACCATGTATTTGAAAATTAATTATAAAGGTGTAATACCTATACAAAAGTTGAACCAATATATATTACACTGTAACAAAATTAGTCTTAATTTTTTTAAGATTTATTTTATTATATGTAATTACACTGTAGCTGCCTTCAGACTCTCCAGTAGAGGGAGTCAGATCTCATTAAGGATGGTTGTGAGCCACCATGTGGTTGCTGGGATTTGAACTCAGTACCTTTGGAAGAGCAGTCAGTGAGCCATCTCTCCAGCCCTTAAATTTTATATCAATATATATAGATTTATACCCATGAAAACATCAAACCTGTAGCAATCTACAAAATTTATATACTAATGTAACAAAATATGACATGAATTTCACATCAAAATATAAAGATCTCTATTAAAGTAAGATTATGAGTATATTTTTTTAGTATGAGTAGATTCAATAATGTACCCCTATTTGTCTAATTTCTGATAATATTTCATATACCACATTTGTCTTCTTAAACCCGTTCCCTTACCTAAGGATGAAAGAAATATAGAATAGAAGAAAGGAAAAAATTAAATCCCTGAATCTAACTTCCTATTTGGATTCCTCCCTGTCCATGACCACAACAATTTGCAAATCATTCTCTAAAATTACAACATATCTATAACTAAAAAAATGACCAAAAATCATCCAACCAAATTAAGACATTGGGATGATGGTCTTCTCATAATTGCTTCTTGCTGAACTGGGCAAACAGTTCCTATTTGGGGGCTCAAAAGGATATAGGTAAAAAAGAATGCCAGCTAGTATCATTTGTTGTTCAGTTTTTATGTGCTGAGAAAGTTCAGGGCTTTACTGAAATCCTGACTGCAGCAGTATAAAAGGCTGGATGAACCAAGGTCATAATATTCTTATATGTCAAATAAAATTTAAAATTATGAAATTCTACAATAAACACACAAAGTATATACCTCATATCATAATAATTGTAGGGGTAGAACTGAAGTATGCTCATTTTGTTTTCTGTCTGCAGTTTCTTATTGCAAATCTTTATGGAGATTTTAGCTATAAAATTCCATTGAAAGAGTTTAGGCACATACTTTGTTCCATGGGCTTGTTACTCCCCAGTACTATTTTTTATGTATAGGAGATCTTTTCTGGTAAGTTTTTTGTTTTGTTTTGTTTTGTTTTGTTTCAGACCTAGTTAAAAAACCAGGTAATATTAGTTTGTTGATATGATATTATTTACCTCTTATTTGAACCTATAAAAATATTTATTCCTAAAATGTCTGAAGTTGTTTTCAAATTGTGTAATGACAACAACAACAACAAAATATCATTTCAGCAAGAGCCAGGGATCAAACTCACGATCATAAGGAGGTCACACTATGCTGCCAACTACTGAGTCATCTATAAGACTGTTCAACTAAAGCCAGGCAGTGGTAGCACATGCCTTTAATCCCAGCACTTGGGAGGCAGAGGCAGGTGGATTTCTGAGTTTAAGGCCAGCCTGGTCTACAGAGTGAGTTCCAGGACAGGCAGGGCTGTACAGAGAAACCCTGTCTTGAAAAAACAAAACAAAACAAAACAAAAAAACAACAAAAAAGACTGTTCAATTGATTTTTGTGTTGTTTTATATCAAACAACTTTTATAATACTCATTTTTATTGCTACAATATTTTATAAATTTTAAAGAATATGAAAAAATGAAAAAAAGCAATGTATTGCAGGTATTGAAGATGACTCAGGGAGGAGTTGTGAGAAAAAAGGGAAAGAAGAATGTGATATAATTCTATTTATTTAAAATATGTTTTTAAATGTTTACAAATTCAGATAAATTGAAATTATGTATCTTTTGTCATCATAATGCAATAAAACTTAAATCAATTAAAAATGTCATTGCAGGCTATAAGTTCATTCAAGAAGAGATGAGGAATTAAGTAGAACTTATAAATCAAGAAAAGACACTATAAAAATGAACTTGAGCTGGGTGGTGGTGGCACACACCTTTAATCCCAGCACTTGGGAGGCAGAGACAAGTGGATTTCTGAGTTTGAGGCCAGCCTGTTCTACAGAGCGAGTACCAGGACAGCCAGTGCTACACAGAGAAACCTTGTCTTGAAAAACCAAAAAAAAAAAAAAAACTTGAACTAATTTTTAAGTATTAACATATTTTCAAAATATAAAAATTTATGCTATTTAGAAAAAGCTAAATTTGGGGACTGGCAAGATGGTTCAGCACATAAGAGAACTGACTGCTCTTTTGAGGGTCCTGAGTTCAAATCCCAGCAACCACATGATGGCGCACAACCATCCGTAATGAGATCTGATGCCCTCTTCTGGTGTGTCTGAAGACAGCCACAGTGTACTTATGTATAATAATAAATAAATCTTTTATAAAAAATAAAAGGCTAAATTCTTTATTGATTTCTATTGTTTTTGTTATTAGTACCTTTATTTATTGATAAATAGAAAGACTGATTATTTGTGAGTTACACAGCATGTACCCCAATTTCACACATTTTTCCCTCCTTTTGTATCTGCCCTCTGACCCTACAAACTCAAAAGATGGATAAAGAAATAAATACAACACTTAAAAAATAAAGTTTCTGTGGAAGGTTTACATGTCACAGTTAGTCCTACAGTATAAACTTTAACTGGCCACATCTTGCAAATGGCAGTTGTACTGAGTCATTGGTCTCTTTCAAGTCATCTGGCTAGCCTACACGGTCAATACTAGGTCCTCATGGGACTCCACACTCCTGTTGTTTTCTTGTCTCATGAAGATCCTGCTACTAGTTTATAGGTGATGTAGATGTTAGGGTGAGCCAACACAAAGCCCTGGATGTAGGTCTTGGTGGTAGCTGAATTGTCTAGCCCACTATAATTTCTGCATCCAGAAGACCAGATTGAACTCTCCAGCATAGCTGTTGCTAGCTCACCCAGTTCTGCAGGTCACAAAGGGGCAGGGCCAACACTCCCACTCTCAAGCCCTCAGTGCCAATTTACCTGCACCTCTGCTTTAGGGTCATGTCTACTGTGCTGCTCAGATGAAATGTAGGGCCTGCTAACCCAACTGCTGCAGGTGGTGAGGAGCAGGGTCACTTCTTGCACACTCATGAACCTGGAACCAGTTCTACATCTAACTGTAGGTATAATGGGGTGGGGAGTATTTACCATGTCCCATACCAAAGCACTGCAGATTACTGGCAGGACCAACTCTCTCCTATGCTTATGGCTTCAGGCCAGCTTATCTGAAGCCTAGCCACAAATGTCAGCTCTACTTTGCTGCCCAGGTGAAGAGTACGGCCTGTTCTCTCAAGTGCTGTATCCAGTGAGGGACAGGGCTAGTTCTGCTGCTCTCATGAAGTCTGCTGCATCTCTCATGACATCAGGCGTAGCATTCCTGCATGCAGTAGGTAGTGAAGAATGTGTAGTAAATAGGGCATCTCTCTCTTGCCCATTCTGTGCCATGGTAGATAAATATGATTGGAGTTCTCCCATACATACTACTAGTACCAGGTCTGTTGTACTTCTCAGGTGTGGTACAGGGACCACTCTCCTGAGTACTGCAACCAGAAAGGAATGTATCTAGCTCTCCATAGTGCTACGGCCAGTAGGGGTAGGGGCAGCTCTGTACATTCCCTGTACATCAACATGATCCTAGGCAGAATACAGACCAGGGTAGTCTACAAGGTCTTTAATAGCAATATGAGCTACAGACATTGGCATAGACTGCATTGCATGGCTACAGATCCCAATATGGCCTTTAGTGACAGCACCAGCTGGGAATTCACCATGGTCTCAAGTGGCAGAGCAGGCATCTTGAAATCACTTCATAGCTCCAGTTCCACTTCTCTTTATAAATCTCAAATCATTCCACTTCTCTTTCTCTCCCAGCTCTCCAATACATACAAACACATCATAGTGTTCCCTGTTGCTGATGTGCCACACTGGTGGGAGGCCTGTGTTTGATTGTGGTGGGAAAGACTCTACTAGAATAATTTATAATTTAGGTATACTAAATAGTTTTTTCATGGTACTTTGGTCTTCAACGGGCTGTGATTTTTATTGTTTTAAGTAGACAGATTTTGCAGTTTCCACTTCATTATTAAGAAAAAAAGCTACTCAAAAAAGAATCAAATTGATGTTATCTCCTTCCAAAAACCAAGTTACTTTATCAAATGACAACATTGTTCTAAAGTTGCCCCTATCAATGACAGAATAACACATTCTTCAGCTGAAGTAAATAAGAAAGAATTTTGAAGACAGAAAA